>JAUTBV010145964.1:0-10980 GCA_032361325.1 Lepetodrilus fucensis | reverse complement strand
GAAATGTAGGCATAACAAAGTGTGATTTCCTGATATCTATACAAAATAAAACCCACAGTGTTATCTAGTGTGGTTTGTGGGTGTGCGTCCAGAAAAATGTAGATTTTTTATTTTACTTTTTCAATTTAAGGAGGGGGGCGCAAGCCGGGTGATCCAACCCCCCCCCCCCCCCCGAATCCGCCCCTGTACTGTATATGTTGTACATTGTTGGGCTTACTAAGACCTCTATCATGTCTGGCGTCTCTCTTCTCACCCTCATTATACCTCACTGCCATGGTAGCTCTGATTTAAACAGGTATTCAACAATATACAATCTCCTCCAGAGAGTGTCTCTACCTTCCATGGACTTTAACGTCTCCGTGCACTTGGTAGTGTTCTGCTCAACGCGGACACTACCGACTTTGATGACGTTGGATTTCTTGGTCTCGTTGGCAGACACCCCGAAGCCCGAGAAGAGGTGGTTGTCCGGGTTGTTTGAGCGGTTGTCGAGGTAGGCTGGATTTCCGGGATTTCCGGGGTTTCCGCCGACACTCAGACAGGCTGGCACGACTCGTCTGGACACGTGCACGGGATCCTTCAGCCGAAGGAGTGCTATGTCCGAGTCCATGGTCAAGTCCGAGTACTCCGGATGGAGAATGATTTTGGATACCTTTAGAAATGACGTGATAATTGATGTTGAAGAATTGCGATTTAATGGAATACATTTGAACTGACAGAGATATTCGTCCTGTTCTGAGATTCATCTACATGCCTACATACCTTGTGAATCTGCACGTGCTGCGTGTTATTCAAGAACGTCCTCCCGAACTCCACTCTGATGTCAGAGCGGTCGACGGCATCCAACTTTGCGCTGGTCACACAATGGGCAGCGGTCACCACCCAAGACTCGCCAACCAGACAACCGCCGCAGAACTTTGAACCGTTTTCGTACCTGATCCGGACCACCGCGTGCCACGGGACTTGCGGCGACGTCACCGGGATCATGCTTCCGGAAATCAACGGCGTGACGCCATATTTCATGATTCCGCATTCTGAAGGTCGAAATATATGACAGCTAGGAAGGGACTATGTCCTGTCTTGGGAAGAAAGAACAATAGTCCCAATGTCCAGCAGATACGCCCAGATCAAAGATAGAAAATTATTATGGAAAGGCGTAATATTTAGGTAGTTTCGAATTGATCCCCCTCTATGTTAAATATATTAGTGTTGCACTAATGAGGCCTTCTGCAAGGTATACTATGAAAGGTGTATTACTAGATTGCCCTACTTGGGATACACTTGGGTGGCGGATTCGTCCACGTCCCGTCTTCGTCACACCGAGACGTCTTCATCCCGAGCAGTTTGAAGTAGTCGCGTGGCGTGCACATGAATTCCACCACGGTGCCATGGCTGTAGCGTCCGCTCGGTAATATCACTGTGTCATTCCCGACCTTTGCGCGTGAAATGCACCTGCTTTCCAACGATGCACTGTGCCCTGAAGATCTATCGGAACTCGGAAAAGAAAATACCGGACATAGAGCTCTGGAATGCGTTCCAGGAAAGGGTCGTCCAGGTCTTACGGGAGTAAATAAAGGTTTACGTCACTTCCTGTTATAGTAAAGGCATGATGACGTACACTGATTTAGGACTACAGTACGGTCCTGTCATGAAAACCTGCATTCTGGCTGTAAGCTAGGACAGATAACTAAAACATGTTTAGTTATAGTAAGTTGTGGTGCTCTCATTAGATTGTAGCACTTCCCAACTTACCAATTCCTTCCGAAGCAGAGCGTTCCTTTGTTGGGGACGCCGGGTTCCCCACACGTCGTCACTGAAACAGGAAACAAAACCGAATTTATTAAATTGGGGGTTAGATCCGCTTTCAGGATTATTTCAATAATATCACGGCTTGTCGGGTGTGTGTGTGTGTGTGTGTGTGTGTGTGTGTGTGTGTTACTTTAAAGGTGTCACACATTCATTGAAATACCACCCAGCCATCTTAGGTGTCACAAATTCATAGAAATACCGCCCAGCCATCTGAGTCTTTTAGGACACCAATAACATGTTTATACATATGTAACACTACGGAATGCATTTATTTTAAAAAGTATATGAAAGATTAACACACCCTTGATGCACTTGGGCGGTAAGGCAGGGGACCACGAGCCGTCGGGGTGACAGTAGCGATCAGGATTGGGGGGATGCAGAATGAACTCCTCCTCATCATCGCATTCGTAGACCACTCTGAGGTCAAGGTAAAAGAAAACACCAGACTGATTCGCGAATGATTCAAATCAACACATGAATGTTCAATTAAATTTACTAGTATATACAATATACACCGACGTCATCTTCTACTGATACATGTTGAGTGTA
This sequence comes from Lepetodrilus fucensis, assembly GCA_032361325.1. Lineage (NCBI taxonomy): Eukaryota > Metazoa > Mollusca > Gastropoda > Lepetellida > Lepetodrilidae > Lepetodrilus > Lepetodrilus fucensis. Next base: position 8,625 of record JAUTBV010145964.1, on the reverse strand, counting down.
TACTGTGCATAATTCATGTAGATAGAACCCCCTACCAACAGCACTATCATTGTGAATGATGCGCTATATATACATGCAATCATTATTATTATTAGTATTAGTATTAGTAGTAGTAGTAGTAGTAGTAGTAGTAGTAGTAGTAGTAGTAGTAGTAGTATGTATTATCATAATTGTAAGCTGTTGGTTGACCAACCATAATATCATCATAGTATTGGCACCGAGATTACTTTTTGAGTACGATATCCAGATCAAGCTCAACTTTCCTATGGGGGTTTGTGAGTAAAACCTTGATCATGAGTATGATCAGTTCGTACACACACTGGATTACATGGTTATGATAATGGTGTATGTTAGATCCTCTAGATGCTGGGCTATGCTATAGTATAGCTCTTATGACTACTGGGGCATTTTAGCTCATCCGGGTACTAGGATATGTCAACTGACAATTCATCTGAATACAGAAGCGTATTCGTTTCATCACTCGACCAACCATATCGTGACGGTCGAGTGATGCCATTAGCCAATTAGCCAATGAGGGTATTCGTAACATCATGAGTGTTGGGGCATTGGCTAATTTCATCAGTCGACCGTCATCCTAGGGTTGGGCGAATGCTCAGAAACGAATACGCTCCTGGAGTATGCTATGTTCGATTCTCTAGATGCTAGGGTACGTAGCTCACCGGACACCGCGGACAAATCGGTGCGTGTTCGATTCCGGCCCTTTGTGCCACGAACCATTGGCAATGTCGTCAGGAACCGGACACGTGACGTTCAGGATAGATCGGGTTTCCAGACACCTGGGAACATTGAGAATGAATTAATACGAACATTTTCACAACACCTTTATTGATCTGTGTTGCTCAGATCATGACGCGCCAACTTACTTTGGTGGGTAGTGGTTCCAATCGCCAGTTTCTGTACAGACTAGAGAGTAGGGGCCCTTGAGCACGTGACCCTTGTCACACTTGTACGTCACTTCCGTTCCCTCGTAATACTGGTCGTCGTTCTCGACGTGGTACACATCGTAAGTCCCGTTAGTTATGACGCTTGGATCCACGCACTTCCGTCGTAATTCTAGGCGGAATACATACATTGGTTACATATACCATGGGGCAGGGTGGGCAGCTTCCCAATTCACAATTCCATGTCATCTTACCTATACTAGCACCAAGTCCTACTTGGGTGGAAGTGTAGAATGTGGATCTCAGTATTTACAATAAAGCTATTCACAATTCGAGCATGAAGCTGACTAGTGTGGTCAACGTACCGCATCTAGGCAACGATGACCATCGTCCATCGCCATTACAGTGGATTGCTCGCGAACCCAGCACCTTGTAGCCCAGGTCGCACTTGACCAACAGCGTCGTCGTCGTCCAATCAGAGTCTGGAGATATGATCACGTGATAGTGTTAACTATGCATTTCAGTATAATTGGAACATATCCTCGCGGTCTCATTAAAATAAGATCTGAAACTAACACTCAAACAGATATATATGACATTCGCTCCGTTACGATCTCAGGTAATCGCCATACGATTTGTGCCAATTTTAACTCTTGACCGCAGCCAATCACAGCCTTGCCTAATAAAACTCGGAGTCGGTTACAAACTTTCTGCGTCGTTTAACATGTAAACCGGCCACTGATTGGCTAACACTGCGTAACGGAGCCAAGTGACCGGAACCCACGATGAACGTTGACTGTGCGTCAAGGTGAGGTCAAATGGTAATCTGATACGAGGTAAATGCCAATTTCGTCAGATCTCAACTGTGCTGAGATTTGATTTTAATGAGATGTTATCCTCGGAACCCCGGCAATTATGATTACTTAGCATGTGTCAAAGCGGCGTGGAAAACAACGCACTGTTTTCGTGTTCAAGTATTAATTACAAATAACTACACTTAGACTACCCAGAACTGAAAGTTCCTATTGAGAATATAGATATTTAAAAGACATACAATCAGATTTTTGTTTTTTTACATATTTCATGGTCAAACGTATTATAGTGTACGTTTGATTTGCCAACAAAAGTATATTTGCCGCAAATATACTTCTGTTGGCAAATCAAAAGTACAATATAATACGTTTGACCATGAAATATGTAAAAAAAAAAATCTTACTATATAACTTCACATATTTTTTTTATCGCGTTTTAATAACGAACACTTTAGTATTAAGCCATTTAAATGTTGACACATTGTAATTATTAACATACGATGCTAGAAGTCTTTGTACAAAATACTTTGTTTTCTGGTTATTCTGGTTCCCCTCACCTTCTTTCTTCTTGAAATACATATGGTCACTGGCGTTGGGAGTTTTGCATACAGGCTCTGGAATATACAAGCGAGTGTGTTAATACTGTACTAAATGACAAGTTCGCTGTATCAGTTATTTCCGGTAGTAGGCTAACCTCCGAGACAAAACCTAATTTTCGCATTTTGTAAACCATTATGAAAAGTAAAATATAAAGTAAATGTTATCCAGATGTTTGAAAGTTTACTGACACAATTATGTAATTGAGTAGGCCTAATTATTCTAACGTTTTATTATATTCATCTGTATATTGTCATGCTTTACCTACATCTCTCTCATGACAGTACTGTTGTATTACGAGAAAACAAGAGACACGTGTTATAGTTGGAGTGTACACCCTGGAGGGATATATTTCAAAATATTCAAAGTCTGTAAAGACAAATTCGATTGCTGGTATTCGAACACTGGAACTCTCGCATTTCTTGCGTTCTAAGTCCATTAGGCCACCTAGCCGACGAAAGTTCAACCTAAAGATGTATAGATGTTCAATACGGTGGGCATTTCAATGAATCGCTCGTAAAATCCCTTACATATTAAGTATATTCATATTATAATTGATATACAACGTTTATTTGTATATATTTTTGTCATGAGATATGACAGTTAACACACGGCCCTCGGGAGTTACTGGCATGTAATGCACTCTGTTTCAGGAATTACTCCTCGGGCTACACACCGTAACGCCCTCTGGCCGTGTGTTAACCATCACATAGAGCTCTCTTTGCAGTGTATTAACTACCGGAAAAGAGGTCATAATAGTAAAGTGGATAAACGAGCTTCTTGAAAGGATACAGAACTGAACAGAACAGGGTACCGACCACATATTGGAGGCCCAGCAGACCACGTGCCGTTTCCATGGCACCGTACGATGTCTGGACCAATCAGGTTGTATCCAGGCGCGCATGTGTAGGTAGCTGTTCTTCCGGTCAAAGTAGCGTTGCCGTTGGCTGGGACCACGACATAGCTGCACATCATTTCTGTGAAGTGTAGACGTCAGAATGTCAGATGTATGTAAGCTTAGACGTCAGAATGTCAGACCTATGTAAGCTAAGACGTCATAATGTCAGATCTATGTAAGCTATGCCGTCACAATGTCAGATCTGGGTTTTTTCATGTTCAGGCACCATTCATCCCTACTATAATTATTCCGGTTATATGTAAGTGTAGTCATATGAATGTTGTATGGTTGTTTATGCCAATTTTCCATGGTAGGTCTAATTATCGTATTTATATATGTATTGTTATCCACTTTTGTTATACCCATAATAATAGTGTTGATTTTAAGAATGTGAAGTTTTTCATTCGATTCCGCAATACCCGCTTGAACATGACTCGAGTGGAATGAAAAGTGGGTACTAGTATTTGGCACTGGCTTGTGAAGATGTGCGCATGCGTGTAATCAGATAATGCTGACTCACCATTGTCGGTTTCGCATTTGGCGCCAGTGAATCCATTCGGGCATTTACAGGAGAAGTTGATGCACGTGCCGCCATTCTGACAGGTACTGCTGCATCCTGGGAAGGGAAATGTGTCAAGACCACGGAATCAAAAACAAATGTATGTTCGTGGTGGCGAAGTGTTAAATTATTCGGAGATTGAAGTACGATTTCATCTAGTAGCAACCACACACTTTCTAAAGGATTTGGTTACTGAGCGTATAGATTATATTCCACCAACTTATTTGAATTTGCCGCAATAACGTTGAATCATTACGGTACAGAGGGAGTTCGTGGCCCTGGATAAGTTATAAATTATAATTCAACTGTATTTGACAAATATATTCCCCAGCCGATTAAAACATTAAATTTGAACTAAATTAATATGAGAATCTAATTTGTTATTGTGATTGTTGAAGTTTACGGTAATATATTCATTACGAACTTACGGTGACGTCATGCCACTTACTGTGAAACGTAAACACGCAACATGACATTTGCTTTTTCTTTGATTTCTATATTCCTGGGGAACTGAACTTTTATGACTGAATTACTGTTTGTTTTGACTGTTTGACTGAATCAGAAGTTATGAAACGGCATGTTGTTTGGTGATATAGCCTACTCAACCAATCAAGTTTAGCACATTTTTAATATAGTGTCTACATGCTATGACAATCTTATTACTGAAATATATGTACACGCGTGAAATCGCCTTGGAAACCTTCATCCTTCATATGTGACGTCACGCAATAACTCGCGTAAACTCGCCCTTCTGAACAGGCCTCTGGTCATTCACCTATCTCATCAGACTTGATTAATAGGCATGACGCACTTGCAGCCGCTATTGTATGTTTAGTATGTTAAAACATATATAATACTCCGTACAGTATAGCTCTAGTATGCATCTGTCGGTAGTGACAGTAGTTTCAATGAAGTTGCCATGCCTATTTGTCGGTTGTTTATTCGAGCGGTTATTATGTTGTCATGTAAGGCGAGACAACGTGTTTGAGAACATATCAATGTCCACGAAGGATCATAGAGATACTAGATTCGTAACTCCAGTTACGTTTACTCAGTATTGCGAGTTTAGACTGCCGTAACTCTACGATCGTTCCTAGGAACGGAGTTACGGGACCCAGATATCTACGTCCGTCAACGTGCAACTAGCTAGCCATAGTATAGGCATTAGATTGAAAACATCCTGTTTGGCCCTCACCGCGGAGTGACGTATACTAGCAATAGAGATAGCATCGGAAATGTCATCAGCAATTTGACATTATATTGAATCGTCCTCAGAAAGAAATTAGATGATTCAACTATCAAAACTGACGAAATACGGGACACGTGTATTCATGTAACCGGGAATTCACCGCGAGATGTACCGGTTCATCAGTCATAATTTAGAAACCAATTTTTAATAATTGGAAAATGGACTCTGGGGCATATTATCAATGTATGTAGCATTCTACCAAGCTTTATCAGGTGATTGAATCTTTGTCGTAATGTGAGCAATTCCATAATTTCCTATCTGAGTACGACTAATTTTGTAATTTGTGAATAAAAACATGCATTTAATATAGGTTCCCACAATTATGTAGCCTACACGTGCTGATAATTATCGACCATGATAGTCTAATGAAGATATAGTATTTCTGTAACCATGTCCTTTTGCATGAAGTCCCAACTTTGAGTTCAGTAGTGCGTCCAATTATATCACTGAACGGTATCTACATCTGGATGTGTACATCATGACTGACAACCAGTGTCACTATGTCATTAATATGATGGCATTATCGAGCCTGTATCTTCACATTTGTAATATAATTTAGTCCATATTAAGTGACGTTCAGGAACAACTAGATCAGTCGGATTGATGGCACGGAGAGGACAACTGTAACTGAACCATTCCAAGTGAGTTATGATAACATACATGCATAAGAGCTACCGATAACTGGCAAAGTTTCAAAATGCATACATGTCACCAAATCTAACTATGCTGATCATCCATCAGATTATATGTACAATATATTTTATATTAATTTAATTTTACTTGTGTCTATGTTTCATGTTTCCAAATCATTAGCACACTATATATCAATGTCTCTCAACAAATGTCAGTAAATCGATTTTCAACATCATATTTAATTATTCATAATTCTGAAGCCGTGATATACAGATGTACAGTCGACGCCCGTATATTCGGACTTCATATTTTGGGTCCCTTACTGTCCGCACGATTTTTACTGAGAACCAATTTTATATATTATATCTTCCCATATAAAATTACTCAGATAATCGGAAATTCGGTTTCCGTTTACGGTCGTACATATTATCATACTGCGAATACTGTAGCTATGTTATTATCTGTTCTTGTGAACTAACGGTGTCTGATTTCGTGGGTATTTGGACCAGTCGTTGTAGGTTATTCATGCAAGTCATGTGAGAATACCTGATAATAAATATTGAACATGAACATTTAGTATTTACTTTACGGTTTGAGAAAACTTTGTGATAACATAAAATATAAATTAAATATTCAGCTTTACTGAGCACTAAGAAAAGACAAATTTTATGAAAAATAATATTCTTACAAAATTACCACTCGTGCCTGTCGAAACGTAATGTCATGCCTAAATAACTCGAATATTCGTGACAGCTAATTGAAGCGGAAATGTCCAATATTAGCCTAATACTCATTCAGAGTCCGGAATTGTATTATTTGCTAGTGTATCCATTGAAACTTGATAACCTGTACGGTTGTATGAAAAGAGATACACGAAAAGTAGGTTGATAACTCTTACTAATTTGAGACATCCGGAAATTCAGATAGCCGCACGATTTTACCGGTGACGCAACCGTCCGGGTACACGGGGGCCGATTGCTATTATACTACTTTATTAAAATGTAACACGGTGTCTATGTTATGACCTTTTATTGTAAGTACAAGTAGTTCCTACGAACAGTTTGTATTTAAGCCAAGAAGGCGTTTGCATTTTAGAATTGGAACGTGTTACTTGATTATTATTTAAATCAGAATCTATTGTGCATTATTTGCTTCGAAAATGTTTAGTGACTTTGCTTCGGTTAACAATCACGTTACAACTGGTCTCTCTGGTAATACACCTGAACACTAGTATTTATTTTACGGTTTGGAGAAAACATAAAATATAAATTAAATTTCCAGCTTAAAGGCATAATATCACAGTTGATAGGCCTGTATAATGGACAAACGAATTTCGATCCGAGACTAATTGTGCATGATTTATCCACCCAAAAGTTGTTATTTACTGATGTACTTGGTCGCCAGTACTCAATAGTTAGTGTTTTATATCTTTGATGCATCAACTGAACTATGAAGGAATTGCGAGAAAACGTTACCTGTGCGTTTTGTATGTTTAAGTCGTACCACTGATTTATGTCCCCTTGGATTGACATAATGAAGCAAATAACAATACGACCATATTCAGGTTGTCTATCAGTAGACTTCATTGTGTTGCATTAGATGTGTGTTTACCAAACTACGGTGGAAAGGTTTTTGGAAGTATAAACATGATTCTATGTGTGTTAAGTGAATGTATTTTGCAGTTGTAGCTAAGAACTAGTCCAAAACAACCATAACTATCTGTGATAGTATGCCTTTAACGGAGCACTGAGAAAATGACACGGTAGTTTATGCATTTTAAGAAAATAAATATTCTGAAAAACATACCACTCGTGTCTGTCTAAACGTAATGTCATGCCTACTTAACTCAGATATTCGTGACAGTTGTAATTGAAGCGGACATTTCCGGAACTACTGTTTGCTAGTGTATCCATTGAAATATGATAACCTATACGGTTGTATAAAAATACATTTGTTGTAATTCATGGATAATTGTGTGAAGAGTAGGGTGGCAACTCTTGCTAAATTGAGACATCCGGAAATTCAGATACCCGCACGATTTTACCGGTAACGCAACCGTCCGAGTACACGGGGGTCGACTGCTATTATACTAATATTATATACAGTACTAGTATATTAAAATGTAACCCGGTGTCTATGTTATGACCTTTTATTGTAAGTAGTTGCTTTCACCAGTTCCTACGAGCAGTTTGTTTTTAAGCCAAGAAGGCGTTTGCATTTTATATTAATTAATTAATTAATTAATAGTTGGAAGGTTTTACGTGATTATTATTTAAATCAGAATATATCGTGCATTATTTGCTTAGAACATATTTAATGACTTTGCTTCGGTTAACAATTATGTTACGACTGGTCTCTCTGATAATAAACATGAACACTGTATATATTTTACGGTTTGGAGAAAACTTTATGACAACATAAAATACAAATCAAATTTCCAACTTCACTAAGCACTGAGAAAAAGACACGGCAGTTTATGCATTTTAAGAAAATTAATATTCTGGAAAAAAATTACGACTCATGCCTATCTAAACGTAATGTCTAAATGTAATATCTAAACGTAATGTCTAAACATAATGTCTAAGCGTAATGTCTAAACGTAATGTCATGCCTACTTAACTCAGATATTCGTGACAGTTGTAATTGAAGCGGAAATTTACAATATTAACCTACTACTCATTCAGCGACCGGAACCACTGTTTTCCTATATAACCATTGACACTTGAAGTCGTTGTCAATGTGGTAGTTATGAGCAGAGTGGTCTTATAGTTTAATAGTTTGTGAATCTATATAATTATTATCTCCCCAGATGAACATACGTATTGTCATCGTTGTCTTGTCGGCCGTCCTTGCGACCTTATATGGTAAGTGTTTTAAGTATGCACACACACGCACACATTGATGACTGTCATAATCACATCCTAGATAATCTGGATGGAGTTTATTTTAATTTTATATTATTTAGAACATAAACA
>JAUTBV010145953.1:0-10980 GCA_032361325.1 Lepetodrilus fucensis | reverse complement strand
GTACACGTTGAACTAAGATAAGTATATATGAACATACCGCTACTTTATGGATATATTAAAATGGCGGTCCGTCCTTCGTGAATAATTAGCATCTTGTAAATTACAGCGGCTAAATGTACACCCTTATTTGAAATGACGATACAAAAATGACTTGAAGAGCCCGAGTCCTGATAGTTTTGGAGATATGTTCTACTTATGTTAATTTATTAGAATACCTAAATATTTCAATGATAATCGGAAAAATAATTTAGAATATTTCCAAAATCAATTGGCGCCTTTTTCGTGAGAATGGGTGAATATGCATAGTTGTCAATTGTTCAAGGCATGTGTACATTTATCTCCTACACGTGACCATGCACATTAGTGATTAATGAGTACAACTGCATGGTGTTCCTATAAGCTAGTATATGGGTCATTCTCTGGAAAAGGTTTTCGTCGCAAATGGGTGAAAGATTCCCGCAGCGAAGTTAAACTCCATATTCACTCACTGGAAAAGGTTAACATGTCTTGTCCGGAAGCGATTTCCAGAAAGGTATTGCCTATTTTACATTAAAAGTTTTTTTTTTATAATCAAGATATCTATCAGATACACACAAGATACTGCTAGAATAGTATCTATTCCATCATCTTAGTTCTTAGTTACTAAACATATAATATTATGACAAATATGTGTCAGTTTTGCTTGTCGCAGTAACGGCACAGACAACTTTACCTATAGTAGGATTATTTAAAATAAAGCCCCTGTTTTTTTTCAATATATAAATTATACAGGAGTTTGAGCCTAGTTTGCTTTAATTGTTTGTGAAACCCCAGTATATTATGTTTATGTACTATCTCCAGCATGGGAAATGGCGCTTTAGCAGTGTTTTTAACATTTCCACTATATAATTCTCAGTGTTGGTGTTTTGGTTTCTACGTCACATATCTACTTAGCATATACCCACATGCCTCTGTGAACTTGTCAGATTTAGATTTGGGAAATGTCGCTTTAGCAGTGTTTATGAAATAAATATCATTCATTCAATCATTCATTCATTCATTCACCTGACATACATACAATCATGGTTATACTTCCAAAACCTTTCCACCGCTGTATGATAGACACAATTCTACTACAACACTATGATAGTTACATTACGTGTGTATAATCAGCGGTTGTCATTATTGTGTAACATACATTTTACTTGTAGAAATAATATTCGTAATATACTGCTTGCAAACAATTACAAATCAAACTCACGATCAGTCCTGAAGTAAATAGTAATGTTTTCAATCTGCCAGCTTGATTCCAGGTCCACTCTCCACCAGCTTGGAATGTTGTACTTCGTCTCTATGCAGTATAGATAACTGTTTGTGCGGGTGTCTCCATCAGTGGCCCTGGACGAGGGCCAGGGTCCATCTCCACTGGACATTGTAGGCTTGTGTAGTGCAACATTATCTGTAATAAAGGGTGCGTGGCGTAGTATCAGACACACAATAGCCAAATGCACACCAATTGAGTAGTTTGTGTACAAATGTTACACATTTTCGCATGTTCCCACTATTCAAAGTGCGGTAACACCGAGCACGATAACAGTAAATAGCATTTACCATTGAAGCATCTAAAATAAAACCAGTGGATATCTATTTACGAATACGGAGAACTAGGACGGTCCTCGACTTGTAATTGAACAACAAAAGGCCTTTGTAGCATAATCATATATGTTAAGTAATCCAGTTTGAATTCCTATAGGATGTAGCTAAATGCATAGACTTAAACATACTGACAGACAAGATAGTATCCGAAATAACAAAATGGGTAATCGGAAGTTCGCGATGGCGATATGCAAAGGGAGTAACCTACATTGCGTCATTCGTATTCATGATATAACTGTGCATCGGTGGAAATGTTTTTGGAAGTACAAATATGATGTTATATACGCCAAATGAAAACATCAGCTCGTTGTTAATGCATAAGCATTAAGAATTATATTACTACTGGATACCGGTATACTGAGGTTACTTCTCTATTAGTAATATGCATACCATTATTTAAATAGTATGTTTAAGACATACCATCCTTTCCAAGTAGTTTAGTGCTAAGTAGTGGTACTATATTTAATCACAGGGGCGTGGAAAGCGGATACTGTCAGAACTCAGTTCAAAACCACTCAATATTAAATGTATATTCAAAATAATCTTTTTTTAATATTTTTTCCCCAATAAATGTATTGTCAAATAATTATACGAAAATGCTGTCTGTACTCAACAACGTTTGACTTGAGCAAAATGTGTATACATGTATATTTGCTCACGTGTGTACATGTTGGTCATTTGAACGGGGCTTACATAGTTGACAGTGCACTATACTAACGGTAAGCGAGAAGATTAAGCAATTCGACTCTGAATAAATATCCTGCTAGCCATGTATTCAAGAAAATGAACCATCATGTATGCACAGAAACCGGTTTTGACTAAGTTTTCTTTTCTATGTGTCTGTCAAAGTCCTCCGTACTTCCTTGTTATATGTCACTACTTTTCTGTCTTGCATTTGCTTTAAGTTTAAACATATCCGTGTTATAAAGAAAATGAATGCGGACTGGTAATCAATCTGGATAAAGCCTATTGTTATACGGCTGCTCGAGAAATTATGTATACAATGCATTGTTCATTTGAATAATAATTCTTTAAGGCACTCACGGTTTGTTGACAGGATTCATGATCAAATGTATTTTTACCTGAAATAATGTGCACTTGATTTGTATACACAAGTATATTTTGCAACAAGCTACATTGTCCTCTTGTCCCATTGGTTTTCAATGTTTTGAAATTGTATGAACAATTGTATTTATTTATTTATTTATTTATTAATTAATATGTTAATCGAGTCACTAAATGAAAATTAAATAAGGTACATTTAGGTGTTTCACCTTTACACTGAGTAGGTACCACTTCCGGTTATGCATAATATAATACGAACAATGGATTATGGCTATATTCATGTTTGTACCGGACATGTTTACTGGCGATTCTATATACGGGGGCTGCAGTTGAATGTTATCTTCTATACAGCGGTGAAACGTTTCAAACATGTTGTGTATGTCAAGTGAATATACTTTGCAGTTGTAGCCCAATTCGAGCATAACTAGGTATATGAGTGTATGCCTTTAAAGGTATAATATCACAGTTGATAGACGTGTACAATGGACAAACGAATGTCAGGTTATCTATCGATGGGTGGCAATGGAGATTCGTCAACCACACAGCGGTGGCATTTTTTTTTTTTGAAGTACAAACATGATGTCATGTACTAGTATGTCAAGTGAATGTACTTTGCAGTTATAGCTAAGAACTAGTCCAAAACAACCATAATTATCATCTAATGGAAGTTGAACATGGACATGTTGAACATGTTTTTCTCCTAAAATGATTCCTAGTTTTCCCATATATTATGTGCATACATGTAAAATAACATATTATTTATTAACATTTTACCAAATTACCCTGAACTAGCCAATACTAAGACTGCAATTCAAGTAAGTTTATGAGAACATGCAAGTATACGGATATTTCCATGTATCTACAGACTAATAACTATGCAAATGAGGGTGTGTGACGTCATGAAATCTGACGTCATATTAATATTTATTGACGCTACTATATGGAAATATTAAACAAGATGACCATTACGATCGGAAACTAGATGTGCTAATCGACATAATTTAATATATGTTTACAATTTGTAATAATAATTGTTCTTAAAGCTGTTTCCTTTCCTTTGGTGTGTTTATCAATGCGTGAAGCAGTTTACTGTCCTGTATGTATTCCTACGCATAACTTTAAAAAGTCCATACACTTTGACATTTTCTACTTATACTGAAGCTCGTCTAATACAAAGATTATCCCTAAGTGCAGGATATATACGATATCTAAAGGCACTCGGTTAATAATCTCTATTTATTTATTTTTATTTATTTATGTGTAATTTGTGTATACAATGGTGAGACAAACATATCATTAATGTCTGTCTGTTTATCTGTCTGCCCGTTGAGTTGATGAATGACTAGACAATCAACCGTAAATGTACTTGAGACACATCCCCAACAATTTATACGTTTAATAAATTAATACGTTTTCTTCATCAATGAAAACACATGGTAACAATAAATGCAAAATATGTATGCGGTCGATATAAGTATGTATACGTGTAAGTAGCACTAGAACACATATCAGTTTGTTTTGAGTATAGTAATACTCATATAATAATCTACGTGCGCATACAAATGTATTAATACAAACTTAGGTCTATGTTAGTATTAAAGCGAGAACAACTAACAGTGCACATTTCTGTAGAGGATAACACCAATTCCAAACTGAGTAATGTAATTTCGGTAAATCCATGTTCATGTTCATGTAGTTATATTTCTTCTTCTTCTTCTTCTTCTTCTTGGTCCTGTTCACATGTTGGCGTAGATATTCTGCGAGTCTACATACGCTGACGCTGCGTCGTAGCAGAGAGCGACATCAGACTGCAGAGGGACATAAGAAAGAGGTTGTCAATATGCCACAGTTCCATACATTATTACTGCAGGTAAAACAGGGAAACGTAAATATGTCCAAACAGCCTCTAACAGTAGCAATTGAAAATACAACCTATACTACTATAGCTTATTTTTGGTTACGTATTATTAAAACACACAACTAAATTAAATGCATACTGTTAGTAATACTATTATTCTAGAGAAATCATGATCAATATTAATATATTATTAATAACCAGTAAGCCGGGGCGTACGAGAGTGAATTATTTCGTAGTCTGCGGAAAGCTGCCATAAGCTGTATATCATATAGGCTACCTCTTTGAGATTCTCCAGTACATGCGCTGCTTGTCTAATGTTGTGATAGATCTCCACCTCACTGTCCAGTCTCATCCGTTGTACGATGTTGCTCATCACACAGAATAACGTTGCACTTTTCTTCTCTCTGTCACTGCACGGACATATTCATGGTACATTAGTTTGAACAATGTAATGCTGATTATATATTCTACCTACAGCACAGTCATCGCCAACTGCACTGGCTGCCTAGTAGATCGACTTGTCTCTAGACGTCCCTGTACTGCTGGTCATAAGATACTTTGGATATAGGTATGACTTCTTATGGTTAGCAAGAAAGGTAAGACGAATCTTGAACTAGCTGTCTACGTATACTACACGGTTACGATTCGATGTCGGCACATCATACTGTGACATTATATGATATTAGTTTCATAATCAGTAGTGGGAGTGAAAGTTAGCAATTAACATTTCAGGCGAGAACAGAATAGCCCATGTACAGCAGATAATATGACTGTAACCGCTAAGCGTACAGCATGGCCAACTCAAACGCATCACTGCTTTATTCATATACTACAGATTTGGACAAGGAAGTTAATATACACTGTATAGGCGGTCATAGTGTTCCTGCACTCTTGTCTGACTTGAGTAACTTTCAACCGACTGTGTTAATATAATATGCATACCGCTTAGAGCTACACTGTCACTGGTTGGAGTTTTCACGTTCAGAGATGTTGACAGATTGATCAACTGGTAGCACATTTCCATGTGATTAAGATTGAAGCTAAAGTTAGAACCAGAACACGACTACTGTATAGAGCTACGAGAGTTATAACTCCGTGTTAACGTATACGAGTTACAACTCAGCGCTACCATCGTTCTGTGCAACCCTTCCATGGTAGCTGGTTATTCGAAAGTCTAATGTCTACTGCCATATCATACGGACTCCTATCATACATAGGCCTGGTAAGTGTTGGGTACAGCACGTAAACTAGTGTAAATGTGTTGATCTGGGCTTCGCACATACATCACTACACCTGCAGTAGACTGTAGCCACAATAGCCATGACGCAATATGGGAACAATGGTTTTTATAAACTGTTTTTTAATTAATGCGCATTTGGATTAGCTTGCCGCTTATCCTAGTAGCAGTCGTCATTATTAGCAACCTCCCTGTACCCGGAAGTCAGTTTCACAATGAGGCTCCCGCCATTACTTTCCAGCCTTATATCAACTACTAGTACTCTATTGGGCGTGTATATATACCGAGAAAAACATTTCAATCTTATCAGCTATGGATAGATGCATTAGAACAGATTACGGTTACTATTCCTACTATGTCTGAGAAACAATGACAGCTGTGAAACTGTCATATTAGGCCAGTAGAATTAATACTTAAATTGGAACAGAAATTATTTTGCATTTTTATATTCATTAAGATGTACTTGAACATATATTAAAAATCCTCCACCAGATGTCATTGCTAAATATGGGATTTTTTTTGGGGTGAACAGTATGAACAAGTAACAAAAAAGCGTCGATCTCTACAAAGACATATTTGTCAATTAGTCCAGTCAATATAATAACACCTGACCCCAAAGTAAATTCAGCAAGAAAACGTTTTTTGATGGTTTTCTGTAGATTTGGGTCTGGAGAACAATATATCAAAAGTTGGCAAACATTGGACCCGCAGAAAGGATCTAAATTTAAACACTTTATCATCACTTTTAGTAAGAATATCACTCATAATAATAATTATTTTGGTAATTATATGCATTTTGGAAAACATTTACAATTTTGACCAAAATCGGACCATCATAAAGGGTCCACATATGACGTTAACGCAAGATGGCCGCCAATATTAAACATACAACTACTTGTATCTGTTAATCCGTGTGCTGAGAGGATCCACCGTCCACCGTCCACTCACCATCCCATCTCACAGAACCGCCAAGAGTGGTATCTTTGATCACAGGACTTATACTTATAACATATTATACTATCTATCTATATAGTAGGCCTAAGTAGGCTATATATATCTATTATATAGATATAGCGTATATGTTATTATAATTATTCAAAGTCATATAATTATCAAAGATTTGATACACAATAGTTAGATTGGACTATACGTTTCTACCATTTTTCAAAATGGCCACCAACTGAAATTGTTTATTTCACGTATCAGCTTGCAAGACAAGCTTAATTATTATGTCTATACGAAACTTTTCAGGGTCAATGAATCCATTAAGAACAGTTGTACATCCAATGGGTCAAATAATGTAAGCAGCCATTTTCATTTTCAAAATGTCCACCAATTTAAAAGTGTCTTTCTAACATGAAAGTCGAGGGGTTTGCAATGACGTCACAAACATCTCATTATGAGGTCATAACTGTTATCAGTAGCCAAACCGGGGTGTAATACTTTTCACAGAACTCCTCTCAACCAATCAAATCGCTAGAATTGACGCATATTTAGGAAATAGGCTAGCTAGTAGGCTACTATGGGACGTGTCCTATCAGCGGAGGGTCAGCGTATTTAGAATCTTTCGGAAGGTCACAAGATTCCGGCTACCATCTGGTTAGTATTCCTTTTAATATTAATAGTCTCTCTGATGTATTCAAATGCAAAATCGTGATTAATTACAAATCAATTGTGATAAAGGTAGCCTACGAATATGCCAGCATTATGTAGACTATATATGTTCTATACTATTTATGATCAACGTTTCGTCAGCAAATTGCCGACATCATCAGGATGTATTAACATTATATATATAACTCTAAATCACGAAATTAATGAGTCACTAATTTAATGCGACCTCTAGATTTTAGACGTAAATGCGACACCAATAAAATGCGAACGGCCATATCTCCTTACTTGTTTGTTACACGGGTTTACCTTTAACACGCAGCAATTAAATGCATTAATATTCTGCTCGCATTAATTTCATGATTTACAGTATGTGGTTTGGAATCGTTTCGCTTTCTAAACGAATTGAACCGTATTCGGTGTAGCAACAACTGCAAATAAGCATATTGATAAGTGCATCGAATCGCTTTGGTGTTTGGTGTGTCAACGGTATAACTGTTTCTAAGGCTGGATGGCTATAGCTGCTATGGCTGAGGTTGTGTACCTAATTACTAATTCCACGGTTGACTTTCTTACCATCTTTCTCCTCTCCTGGCCACTCCAGACCTGAGTGTCCGAATATTCCCTGGGTCAGTCCCTCGAAGTCCGACACGCATCTCTGGACATTGACGCAGTCCACTTTGTGAAGGTCGACCACTCGCAGCACGGCGGCCATCTTGTCCTGCAGGCGTTTCCGCAGTTCACTCGGACATCGGTACGTCTTGGACGAGAGGCATGTGCGAGTGTCGGTGATGATTCTGTGGACCAATGACAGTGGTGTGGATCTACAGTCAGTTGGATTGTAGCTAATGGAATTGCGGTTTAGATCTGCTTTCAAGAATGTTTCACTCAAAAAAATAAGGTTAAAAAAAGAAGAATGTTTCACTCATATCACGGCTTGCATGTTTTGTGTGGAAACTAGATTGGGTTTCTACCAGGTAAGTAGTGCTAGCTCACTGGAATATCATGCTGCAATTAGACTATGGATACCCCACCCTGCTCAGACATATTATATTAGCTATTATGTAATAAAAAAAATAATAATAATAATAAAAATACTACTACTACTACATGTACTACTAATAATAATGGCTACTTTAAAAGCACTCCTCGCCTATGGGTGAACTATTCCCACTGTGACGTAAAACATTAATTCATACATTCTAAAGTGCATTATTCCACACTTTTGACAGTGTGCTCAAAGCACTACCATATATACAGATTTTAAAACAGACAAAAGAAATAACTAAGGCTTTAAGAAAGAAACACTCATGGCACAGCAACAACAGAATCTGAATGTAACATCGCAGAGGGAATCGTTCACCCGTACTATATTGAGGCGGGAAATGCCAACTATGCAAATTACGAATGAGAGCGGACGGAATTTTTATCGGACTTAAAAGTGCAACAATGTCCTACATGCATGCTGCTGTCCCATCCTTCCTGTGCTCCGAGTCCCGCACTTTCTTGTACAGGTCCTCCAGACACTCCTGGGCTTCATGCAGCTGGCAGTGTGGGCTACACTCGTACTCGTAGTCGTCCAGTCCACACGGGTCGTCCCTGAAGAACTTGGCCACTCGTCTCAAGTACCCACTGAAGGAAAGCTGGCCGTGTCGCTCAACACAGTTCTGAGCGTATTTCTGTAGGCACTGCCGTGTCTTGATAAACTCTCTACACAACAGGAAGAGGTAGTGGTGTTCAATGGATAAAATATTGTAAGAAACATGGTTAGTAGTGAGTGAGCGATTTATTGTTTTAGTATTGCTGCAGGAATCTTTAATCCATACACAAAGCATTATTTCTGATATTATTTTAATAATTAAAGAAGAAAAAAAACATCAAGAAAGTTAAATAATTTGCCACCAAGAACTAGGTTTGGCTCTGGGTGATAACTATTCAGCAGCAAAATGTTGACAGACACATCACTATTGTTCAAAAGTAACATGCACGTATCAAGAACATGGACACCAGGCAAATCTTACACGCATTGTCGTTTCCTGTTGAAAAGCGGCCAAGCTGCCACCTTCCTGGCAAAGCTTCTCACACAATTCTCGCTTTCCACTTTGTCACACACACTTCGGTATTCCTCACTCTCCAGCTATTTGAATTGAAAGAAAACCAAACGAAAACTGAGTGTAGCTTGACTGACATGGGAACCATGCATATATACATAAGATTCTATTTAATATTTGTTATAGTTTTGGTTATTTAATAGTCATGTGATATAAGATGCCCCTACATTGGGCACCATTGTAATGGAGGACCGTGCAGATCCTAGGATTCAAACCAGAGTTGCTGGAGTCCGACGCTCTACAGACTGAACCAAAGACTGAGTGTATTATTGTTTTACGTCACAACGGGAATACTGATCCAAAGGTCCAACCCTTCTGGCCGAAACCAGTAACAACATCCTGATACACAGTATATACCGATGACATGGGCGAAGATTAGCGACGCTGACCCACACTGTTATATTCCTCCTTCCCCTCTACTTACTCGACATCGCGGGATGAAGAAGTCGTCGCTCATTCCAGCGCAGATGTCCACGGCTACTCGGCTTTCCTTGACGTAACTCTTCCTTATGAACGCAGTCAGTCTTGACCTGCATCGGTAAATGTTCCGCTCAATACACGTGTCGGCATGCAACAGAGCCCTGGAACACAGAACATAAACAGATGATTTATACAGAACATAACGGATGACTCGCACAGAGAATAACAGATGACTGACATAGAGAAAATATCCGATGACTCGCACAGAAAAGAAGATGGCATGAACATAACAGATATTGCATTGTATAAATTTGATGGTTCATGCAGGAACTACTATATTAGCAATAAAGGCTTTATACCGAAACATATTTGTTAATAGATGTATCATGTCACACATCATGGCTACTAATTTGCTATTTCACAATAAAACTAAGCGCAGTATAGTAAATGAGTGATTATGGAGATGAACGGGAATACACAGATACTCCCACAGACGAGTGCAAAACAGACCAGTGGGACTGGATGCAAATGTGTACATTTATTACATATTCCTGCAGATTGACGTACTGGCACACTCCTTGGCGCGAGATAGTGAGGCCGTAGTTAGACACGGAGATGCCGAGGTTCAGAGAACAGCGACGAGCTCCCGTGATGCTGCAGATGCTGGGTTCCTTGCACATGTACGCTACAGTCAACTTCAGGATGCGAGTTCCGAAACTCATCCGAGTCTTGAAACCATCCGAGCAGGCGGCCATAGCTTCACTGTTGAACACGTCCGTCTTCTCAGATCTGAAAAAGTAAAGATAATTATAATTTAATAATTGGTGTCATTTTAAATACAATATGGCAGCTCTAAAGTTTACAGGTCATGGGATAGGCATCTTAATTATTACAATGGGATTGTGGTAACGATTATTATTATTATTATTATTATTATTATTATTATTATTATTATTATTAATTATTTTTATTTATTATTATTATTATTATTATTATTATTATTATTATTATTATTATTATTATTATTATTATTATTATTATTA
>JAUTBV010145942.1:0-10981 GCA_032361325.1 Lepetodrilus fucensis | reverse complement strand
TACATTCGCGAAAAACTGCGTGCAAAGTTAGGTCACGATTATAGGAGGGTAACGAATATAGGATGTTCGACCATACTCTGGTTACACGTTTTCAAAAGATACAGTAGACCTTGCATATATAATGGCCTTGCATAAACCAGACACTCGCCTATAACATACTGAATCTGATGTCCCATACCATACCTAGCTGGTCCTAATTAGTACGTTATATGCGAGGTCTACTGTATTTTCGCTAATTCATATTTTACGGATTTATCACATTATAACAGAGATGTTCTGCAATCAATAATATGGGCTCGCCAGGTAGATCCTTCACAAACAAATTCTAGAAACATTGGTGAATCTACAACCAAAATTTCAGCTCTTTTCAAACGAAACGTGTGGAATGAGTTAATTCTATCTAGTAGAAAACGCAACATCATTGTACCGTAATTCACGAATAACACATAAACAGAAATTTACAGAATGTCCATTCTTACAGAAAAAAAGTCCTCTGCTTTCATAAGTAATCAGGGAATCTCGTTCTTATCTGTTAATCCGGAAATTTATTGTGACTGCAAACCTTTGACGGAGATTCCGGTACGTGAAATGAGGTATGCAGTCACATTTTGGCCATACTTTTCATCAAGTGTTGTGTTTCTTTCGGATGGGTGTTTTTTTTATGGGATAAATGTATAATCATAACTAGGAACTGCAAATTTTAGGTTTGTTTATATTTCGTTAAGTGAATTTAACTGATCTATGCTTGCTTTATTGAAAACTGGTAATCCAAGGATATATTATTACAATGGTATATGGCATTGACACCTAATTGGAGATATTTCATTAGACCAGTGAAATAAATTAACACTAGTCTTTTCTGATGACTACCACAGTTTTTATATTACTATTCCTCTTGGACTAGCAGATAAAAACTATTCCTGAAATAAATTATTCTTTATCAACTTCAATGTTAGTTTTCTAGGCTCTATATTTATGGCGGCAGAGAGGAGAGCATGAAAAC
This sequence comes from Lepetodrilus fucensis, assembly GCA_032361325.1. Taxonomy (NCBI): domain Eukaryota; kingdom Metazoa; phylum Mollusca; class Gastropoda; order Lepetellida; family Lepetodrilidae; genus Lepetodrilus; species Lepetodrilus fucensis. Next base: position 9,978 of record JAUTBV010145942.1, on the reverse strand, counting down.
ACTTTCGGTCAATCATATGGTTAAAACTCGATAGCAAATCAATTTCCTTTACAGTATAGTTTTGGCTAACCTTAACATCCTAGAAGATATCAGTACGTAAACTATGTGATCTGCATGTATGTACAGATGATATGAGTAAATGTAAAAAATATTGGCTTGATCAACTGATTATCATGAGTAGACAATAAGGGGGTAACAATAACTAGGGCACAATGAATCCAATGTGATTTCAGAAAGTGCAATAGAAGAATGTGATATATTAAAGTGACTCATACACTTGGAGGATTTAACCTATGCCCATTTTTATTATTGGTCATGTGTAATATGTAGGACAATATTTGCAAGAATTTGAGATTTCAGGTATAAAAATGCACGAAAACCCATCGAAATACGCTATTTTAGTTGGCGAATGTAAACAATAGTTTGTTTTGAAATTGGCGAGGCCTTCTCAACACAGGCTTCTCTGCATGGATTGCATAGGTTTCTCACACATGGCGTACACATAACGGGTTTCTCTGCATGGATTGCGTGGGCTTCTCGTACATGGCGCAACGTGGATGAAGTCACATGTCAACATTGCATCGTCCTGTTCACCTAACAGATTATGTAAAAAAAAACGACTTAAAATGAGCATACAGTATTTATCGATAGCGGGTCATTTGGAAGGAATCAATCACACTATGTGGTGCAGGATCATCAGCTCTATAAGTTTTATTTTTGTGTATGAGTCACTTTAAAGGTATTTTATGTTAGCTTCTTTAATTTTTAATATTTTATTTATTTATTACATTTACTGTACATGAAAGAAAAAAAATATCATGTTTCCTATTAGCGACCTATCATTGCCTAAAATATTAACGTTTTCTTGGATATGTTTCTTATATGAAGATCAACTTCATTATACAGTGTACTTACTATACCCCATATGTGGCCAAGATCTTTATTCAGTGTGCAATAACATCAATAATTCAAGCACTAAGTATACTATCATGTACATATCCTTTCCACTGTACTGTCACTCAAGCGATCGTTCACTGCTTAAAAAAGTTCAGGATGCCCGTTGCCAGAATGGTACCCAGAGCGATTGTCATTGTTGCACCTTCACTGTGCCCCAGGGACTCAAAGTAGCGCAGAATGTACTCTAGACCTAAATCGTGTCGCAAATTGGTGAAAGATTCCCGCAGCAACGTTAAACTCCATATTCACTGAGCAAAGTGAGCTCTTATTGTCTCAAGGTTAATGCTCGTATGTTTGATTTTATATTGACACATATCAATTTTTTCAGAAACAATCGTGCTATTTCTTTTACGCTTGGCTGGTGGGACAGCCATCATGTCGGTAGATTGATTTTGACATCAGGACTGTCGCCTTATATATTACTCCAGCTTGTACAGAGTGCCTTAACTTGAGATCATTTGACACGAATAAGCGTCTTCAGTTGGTGATAATTAAAACAACAGTCTAATTACGTGGGACGCTCGACAACACCTTCAAGGCAATTACAGCACAAACCGCCAATGGGATTAATCTCATAATGATTGTAGCCTAAATAAACTAACTCAGTCTAAGGAATTGGCTCTTTGTCCGGTATATTGTAGCAAAATAACGTACAATTTACACTTTGGTCTTTGATTTTGGCCGACTGGAAATGGAAACTGGATAACCAGATAACCATTATATTGAGTTAAATTATATAGTAGGAAATCCGTATTGGTTAAAAGTTGACCGGTAAGCAGAGAAACCGTTATGTCGGAGACCGTTATATCAGAGTCTCACTGTAGTAGGTGTTCCTAAAATTTACCATAATCCAAATCAATCATACACACAGAAGTGCTATGGTGAGGTAGGGGTGATAATTGATACTGGGCAATAATAAGTCCCTAACCAAGTATATTTCTGGCTTGTGTTGTAGGTTGTCAGACTATGATAACTGTGCCCGACTGGGCCAGGAGATCATGGAGAAGATCAACGAGAGGAACAAACACAACAGAACCAGCTCTCTGTACACAAAAGTAAGTACATGTACTAGCAGTAGATTTCGCCCCCCTGTTTCACAACAACATCTTTAATTTAAGAGCTCCTAACTTTAGGACCCAGTTCAGGGGTAGAAATAAGTCTAACTTTCCATGCCAGAAATTAAGTTAGTGTGCCCGACGGTGGTTTTATGTGCCTTAGGCCCATGGGCAGACGGCACCGGGCAGACGCTATTTCTACCCCTGTAGCGACGTTAAACTCTATATTCACTCACTCACCCCTGCAGTTTATCACCTTATACGTTAGATGTCAATTTAAGAATGGATAAGACTTGTGAAGTTGTGAAACACTTGTTACGAAGTGATAACTTTTAGGACTGGTTCAGGAGCTAACTAATCTAGGAAGACATGGTGAAATGGGAGCCAGGCTTGTACTTCATGAAATGGTTGTACTGTAGTCCAGACTTAAAGGGGGTGTATGCCATTATTTTACTATAGCGGGAAATGAGGTAAACTTTAATTTTTGTTTATGTCCTTGCTACTGTATGTGAATCATTGAATCATGTAATAGCATCATAATATTGCTTTCAGAGTTCTGCTCAGGTCCGGGTGTCAATGAAGCAATTCTCCGGAACTCTTGGCAAGCTGAAACAAAATCTACTGAGAGCATCATCATCTTATCATATGTATCCTTCATGGCCGAGAATTCTGTAGACTAATACCTGTAGCAATAATGGTCAGCGTGCATTCCAATTCCATTCATCGTCAGTGTAGGATACATAGACAACATATGTCATCTTGCATGCATTTCACGATAGGGGTGTACATTTATGCCAGACATATATCAGGACGTAAAGCACAGACTACATGTAAATCTGTGCATGCACTCTGTGCTTTATGTCCAGTGTAAATATACTCCCCTTTCATGAAACGCAGGCCTTGTTATTAAATTGTATGTGACGTCACATAGACAACATTTATTGTCTTGTTATTATTGTATGTGAAACCAGGAGATGTACAGATAGTCACTAAGTTGGCTGTTCAGGAATCGTGAATGTTTTAAAATAATATTATTTAAAAAAAAATACACCCCCAAAAAATTAAAAATGCGCATCTGTATATAGGCAACTACTCCTATGTCAATCATGGTCAGACAACACTCTTGCTCAGTAGCCAGCATTTTTGACAAAGGCAGTCATTTCACCTAAATCGGTACTAGATTCAAGGTACTAGTAAATGATATTGAACAAGTAAACAAAATACACACTACATTAATGTAATGCCCATGGTAATATACTTTAATGAGGACATTGCAGTGATTTAATAAACAGGTACAAGCACTAAGTTAGCATGAAGAAGTAAACAACCATATAAGTTTTCTCAATAGTTTTATCTGAGATTGAGGATTTTATCCTTAGCTGTGTAGAACACAACGCGAGGTGGAGCGACGTCAAATGTTGATGGACACGCTGATGAGTAAGGAGAAGCAGATGGAACAGGCATTTAGAAATGAAACGGGAGAGACTAGGTGAGTTCATTGATAATTCATGCTGAATATTTCCTCATTTCATTCACCAGTGAATTGAGCTGAAGCCTTGGTACTCTTTCATGAGGATCTCGTATCGTATCCACAAAGAGACCATAGCTCTCTCATACCTATCCTATCTCATTGGTCGATATGATCTTATATGAGAACTTCCTGATAAGGTGTCTGGTGTATGATAATGTTTCATTTAGATATGGTGTAATGGATTAGAACATGGGAACGTACACTACAATTCTCAAGCATATTTTATGATTGCTTCATATTTTAAGTGAAGTGTTCATAAAATATTCTATAAGATGATACTAGTGACTTATTTAATATTTAATATTTTTATATATTTATTTATTTTTTAAATTGGGGTTTAGGGCCACTTTCAAGATTCTTTAACTTGTATCATGACTTTAGGGGAAACCTGCAATATCTGTAGCACTGAATGTTGCAGTTAAACGTACGAGCACTAGCTGGTACTGAGAGACCAAAGATGAAATGTTTGTGTCATTTCATATGGAAATGTGTAAACAATTCTACAAAATTTCATTATAATTATGTGGTCATTGTCGGTTTTAATATCAACAGATACAGATACTGTACATATGATGACTTTTGTTACATTATGTAAATTTGTAATTTCTAGATATCGTAATCCCACCAACAGCAGGTACGAACAACCAGACACTAAAAAATCCATTTGCGGTTTTCCCAACATAGTTATGCACTCCCTCCTTTTACCAACAGCATCAGCCTTGGCCTGCTAGTCTTACTGTAACATGTGGTTGTTGCAGTTATCCCTCCCACTTAAAGCAAACCACTGCCACATAGCTGAACTAGTGTGAACATGTGTAAACACTATCGGATAGTCTCCCACTCACTCCTTCCACCTTACCTGCCCCTGAAATATCTCCATTACAAAATGTACCTAGAGTAGAAAATGCAAAGATTGAAAATGATTATATTGATTTGTGGACAAATAACTGACTGCATGCAATATTGCCCTTTATAAATACCTTTTTCAAGAGAGACATGCAGTTATGATTACGGAATTTTAGTAATTTCATATTCTTGAGATATATTTGTGCTATGCTTATTTAATGCTACCTCAACCCTTAACACACATACACACCATTCAATTGCCTATTCATTACAATTTTAGGAAGTACTGGAATAATATGTTATTCCTTTAATAGTTTGAAAAGACAAGCTGGCAAGAATGTGCTAGATTATCCAATGTGGGATCAGTGATTTTATGATTCTTGTAAGAGTTAAATGCCCTTTGACCATTATTGATTTTTATCACATGATTTATATAATATTTTAAACATATCTTTAATTTGTTAAAAAAGAACACTGAATCAAATCATATGATTAATTTGTAATTTAATGTTATTTTAAACCTAATCACTTTGCAAAGTAAATAAGGATACTAAAGTATGTTTTTATTTATTGATAATTGAATCTATAGATACTTGTTGAAAACAGCATTAATTCAGTTCATTGAACCCTGCAAGATTTACTCCCTCATGAGGAAAAGTGTGAGGTATCTGTGTGTGTTATATTGTTAGATTGACATTTTGAGGAAAACATGTTTGCTGGTCATGTATCTACTTTATTTGTGGACACAGGAGGGGAGTAATGTCCTATGTGGATGCAATGCCTTATGTGGATACAATGCCTTATGTGGATACAATGTCCTATATGGATGCCCTATGTGGATGCAATGCCCTATGTGGATGCAATGTCCTATGTGGATGCACTGTCCTATGTGGATGAAATGTCCTATATGGATGCAATGTCCTATATGGATGCCCTATGTGGATGCAATGTCCTATATGGATGCAATGTCCTATAGAGATGCAATGCCCTATGTGGATGCAATGTCCTATGTGGCAATGTCCTATAGGGATGCAATGTCCTATGTGGATGCAACGATCAGAATATACACTGCAGTATCATGTCAGGTCCACCTGTACCACCATCACTGCCCAGTCACTGTGAGATCAATCAAATACTACGGAAAATGACCTTAAATTATCGGTGACTCTCGATCACTTTATAAGCTGTCGAGTTCAACGTTAGTAGTTTTCATGTGATGTCTATGCTCTTATGCTTGATATTTATGAGCCGTTAAACAGGATATCAATATTGACAAGTTACAGAAAGATAAAGACGCCTCTTGATCTTTTTGTGTTAGAATATAAGGATCGTGACATTTCAATAAATTATATACAAGGTGTTATACAAAGGCTTTATCTCTGGCTGAATGTGTCAACGGTATGGTTTTCATTTTGATAACCTGATAACAGATCAGAGACAACACAGCACAAACAGATAATCATATTTGTAATATATTTATGTGTCAGGTTGGTATTACATCAAGCCAGCAACTAGCCACACATACGTATGTACAGTAACACGCAATGTATTTTACATTTTGTTTGTTTGTGAATAAACAATATTCTTAATGAATATTTACTAAAGCATATTGCAGATTGAGGTTGTAAATAACTTGATTTAATCAAATGGTAACTGAACAATATTCATAATAAATGAGTGATCTTCATGTTTTATCTTGACATTGAAAACATATCACGTGAAGTATCTTTAAAGTATTAACTCGCAATATGTTTTCACTAGACTATCCAGTCTCAGAGGGTGAGAGTAAATATTATCAATACAAATATTATTGATTGGTATAATTATACTCTATAAATAGGAAAGGAACTGCTGAAATCCTTCAAAGTCTAGGGGGATATTTGAAATATTAGCATTTATGTGAGAACAAGGTGTGACACAGACTATGTTTTTCACCTGTGTACAATAATCAACAACATAAATACTATGCGCAGTAAAATTGTGTTTAAGAGATAATACTAAAGTAACAAAAGTGATAAGAAAATGTAATACGGATTGGCCATGATGTGTGTTTATGACGGAGTGACAAAGGATCAGACAACCCGTCCACATCAACTCAATTGCAATGTGTTGAGCAGCCGGTCTATTTGTTGGTGAGATTAAAAGAAAATAAGATAGACTTCATGACAAATAGTACTGGTATGAATAGGGCAGCTGATCTCAGTGAAGCACACAGCCCGTATCATGTATATGTTCTAGGTGTCAACAAGGCACAGGTAGGACCTGATTACTGTGAAAATCTTCACCGAGAATTGTCATACCAGCTTGTCCACCGACGTGGGAGATCTTCACCTAGAATTGTCATACTATCTAGTCATACCTAGAATTGTCATACCAGTTTGCCCACCAATGTGGGAGATCTTCACCCTTGAATTGTCATACCAGCTTCATACCTAGAATTGTCATACCTAGAATTGTCATACCAGTTTGTCCACCAATGTGGGAGATTTTCACCTAGAATTGTAACACCAGCTTGTCATGCCTAGAATTGTCATACCAGCTTGTCCACTGACTTGGGAGATCTTCATCTAGAATATTATCATACCAGCTTGTCATACCTAGGAATGTCATATCATCTTGTCATACATATACTTGTCATACCAGCTTGTCATACCTAGAATTATCATACCAGCTTGTCGACCTACGTGGGAGATCTGCCATGTTTTCTTTGCTGATTGTATTTGATGTAACAATTTCACCTTTGTTCGCCGTCCTTTGTGAAGCCAGTGAACGGGTGTGTGTTCATGGGGAAAGATAGATATTTCGTATTTATACAGTACAGTAATAATTGAATTATCACTTCCTGTAAAGGCGTCCGCTCAATGAGCATCAATAAGCATTGCTGTGTTAAGTATCTCACTGCCAGAGAAAGACTCCACTTGTGGCGATCCCGACAACCCGTATGGCATTAAAGTATTTAGTCAGTTCAAACCCAACCCTACCTGATGAATGTACCCCTGAGCAGTCCAACAAAAGCTGGATGGTGAGTATTTAGTCTGATTTGAATTAACACCTGTTGATGGTCAGCATCCCTCCATCCACCACCACCTCCCCATTCCCCCACCCCCACCCCACCAGCCTGACCCTCCCCTGCCACCCCTGTCACTATAGGGTCTACCCCCCTGTTTGAAGAAGGACATGGGCTGTAGTATCAATGTGCTACAATTCGCTCAAAGTTCTGAGTCAACACTCGGGTGTAAGAAACTGATTCCTTGTACAAACATGGGTCCTGATAGCTAATTGGCTGCGGTGAAGGAATGTGAGGGATGCCTAGAGACAGACAGAGCCAGTGCTGGCTGAAACACACCATCCTGTAGTAGCCGTGTTTAGATAGGGGAGTCACAGATAGGGTAGTCACAGATAGGGTAGTCACAGACAGGGTAGTCACAGATAGGGGAGTCACAGATAGGGTAGTCACAGATAGGGTAGTCACAGATAGGGTAGTCACAGATAGGGGAGTCACAGATAGGGTAGACACAGATAGGGTACCGGTAGCAATAGTAATACTAATAGACAGTGTAGTCATAGATTGGTTTGTCAACTTGTCATAGATGTGGTTGTCATAGATAATGTAACCATATATAGGATTGTCATATATATGGTTGTCATAGGGTTACAATCAACAATGAGAACCCAACCAATAGATTGAGCATTATTAACTAGCCAGTAAATAAGGTGGGTGAAATGATAAGATTAATCATTGAACTATTGAGAACCAAGCCAATAGATTGAGTATAGTGGTCAGCAAAATCAACTAGCCAGTAAATAAGTAAATGAACAGATAAAAGTAACCAATCAGCTACTGCATGATAAATATTTGCACAACTATTGTTAGTAGATATTGATGGTGAGATAAAATAGTGAAGTGACAGTACACAATCTTAGATAAACTAGCGAGTTGTTATGTGAATGGTGAGATAAACTAGTGAGTTGATGTATGAATGGTGAGATAATCTAGTGAGTTGATGTGTGAATGGTGAGATGAACTAGCAAGTTTGTGTGAATGGTGAGATAAACTAGTGAGTTGATGGTGTGGATAATGGGATAGGCTAGTGAGCTGATGTGAATGGTGAGCTGAGAATGTTGATAATGAGAGAAAGTGTTACTTGATGGTGTGAATGATGAGATAAACTATGTATAGGGTGTGAATGCTGAGGCTAAAGTCTGATTGGAAAGTGTGAATGATGAGATATGAGATATAGTTGATGGTGATACTGGATTTATTAATAATGAAATATATAGAGGATATTCAAGCTTTTTTCTTGAATACCATGTTTATCTCATCGAGTGGAGTGGGAGAGTCAATATTTCTCGTGGACATATCGACTCTCCCACTCCACTCGATGAGATAAACATGGTTTTTGAGAAAAAAGCTTGAATGTTCTATTTATTACATAAGTGCAGTGAAATATACATAACTTTCAGTATTTAGTCAGGTATTAGTTCATCTAAGAATGGATCAGCCTACTTCATGCTTTGCACGTGCCGCTGAACTGGTCCCATGTCCTGTCCTCTGTGACTCGTGAGACTTCTGAGGCCGTTGCCTAGTTAGTTATTTTCACTAGTGAAAAATAACACCTCTTATTTCCACTGCATTTATGTAATAAATTTGATTATTCATTCAGTTTATTACGTTCTTCCAGACAAACGTTGCTAGGCAACCAAAGGACGGACATGTTTGCGTCCTCTAATCCCTGGGGATCTGAAGAACCTGACGATTTCCGTGGCGTGGGGAACTCCGACATCCAGGCTCAGCAGCAGGACATCATCAGAGGTCAGTGTCACGTGACTTACATACATCATCAGAGGTCAATGTCACATGACTTCTTACATACATCATCAGAAGTCAGTGTCATGTGACCTACATATATCATCAGAGGTCAGTGTCATGTGACTTCTTACATCATCAGAGGTCAGTATCACATGACATCTTACATACATCATCAGAGGTCAGTATCACATGACTTCTGGCATCATCATATGACAGTATCACATGACTTCTGACATCAGATGACAGTGTCACATGACTTCTTACATACATCATCAAAATTCTGTGTCATGTGACTTTTTACATACATCATCAAAGTTCTGTGTCATGTGACTTCTTACCATCAGAGGTCGGTGTCACATGACTTCTTACAGAGCAGGACAAGTCTGACAGCTGAATACAGTTATACCCAATACTGATGTCATATCATCATAATGCCACCTAGTGTCATTTTAGCATCCAGCACTCTCAGAAATGTGTGACATACAGCATGAAGTACAAGCACAAAATTAAATGTTGACAATTACAAAAGTGATATTGGTTGTGTGTAGTGTTTTAATATTAGGTTTATTATTAGGTTTGAGTGGTAAATTTAATCTTGCTTTGTTGGTTTTACTTTCATTAATAACTAATTGTAAGAACATTCCATTGGTTAAAGGCATTATATCACGGTTGATTGACCTATATAATGGACACACACATTTTGATCTGAGACTAATTACGCATGATTTGTTCACCCAAAAGTGTTTATTTACTGATGTACTTATCCCCCAGCACTCAAT
>JAUTBV010145931.1:0-10984 GCA_032361325.1 Lepetodrilus fucensis | reverse complement strand
AATACTGTTATCACAAATAGGCCCTATACACACACACACACACACACACACACACACACACACACACACACACACACTGTTACATGCATGATGCACTATGTGCACTAATGTTTTGTCAACACAAATCTCAGCAACATTTCGTATTTCATCATACGCTCATTGCGAGGATACATTCCATTCTAATAAACACATCAACTTGTTTTGTCGTCATATTCAACGTCACATAAAGCAAACGTTCGTTCAAGTTCCATCATAGTATCGAAAAGATTCCTATCAATGTATCCTAGAAACAATATTATGTGGACGAAAATTGTTTCGGATAGTTTTCACGTCTATATTGACAAAATTGCAAGCCGTTTAAAAAAACAAAAGAATACAAAACAATGGGATAAAAACAAGTAAATGGCCAAAGGCAATAACACAATTGCATTCCATTCGAAGGTTATTGTTCTTCTAAGCCATGAGTACAATATTACAATATTGAAATACAGATACACCAAACCAAACAAAGATTATATATTTGGGATTAATTAACCATACGTTTAAATTGGCAATTGTTTAACGTCCTCAATAAAAGGCAATGATCATACCCTATAATGTATCCTTCAGAATATTCAACAACCGAACAAATGTTTAACGTGGACAATAGAATTGGCAGTGGTCATACCCTATAATGCATCGTTGAGAATATTCAACAAGACCCGTTATGCAGATGTACAACTGTACAAAGGTCATGTATGACTGAAGTTGTGGCAAGCTCTTCATCATTGATACAGATAAGTAATGTACAAGGCAAGACGACAGTGATGCATCCTGACCACACGTGACACGTGGAACTCCGGACTGGCAGGTACAGGTAGGCACCACGGTGACTGATTGATCAATATCCAGACAGGTGACGCCGTCATCCAATGTACCACCTTGTCATCCTCCGCCGAGAGGTCAGAGGTCATTGCCAGCATTGGGTGGGGTCATCGCGAGGGGGCGGAGTTGAAGGACAGACATCTTGGACACATGCTATCCTTAACCTGGTTCTAGGCCTGAGATTCAAAAGATTCGAAAGATTCAGCGGAATTGAAATTTGGTCATCACATACTAAGTTTATTTAACTATCGGTTTTGTTTGAAAATATGTTATCCAAAAGGAAAATGATTGGATTGGATACATCTTAGTATCAACTTAATACAATCCGCTTTGATCAGTGGAATTTAAGTCTTAAACGTTCAGAAGGCCACTGTGGAATTGTGTGAACAAATACAGGTAGTCTAATGCGAACTGGAAGGACTTCCGCGGCGAGGCGTAAGAATACCAATGGCGTGCTTCGGTATCTACCGCCTTTTAGGAGGGATCTTATTGTGAACATCAACTCAGGACTGGGAACTCAAAACTCGAAACACAACATAAATATGAGATGAGATATCTCCTTGACACCCTCTTTTATTTGGGGCTTACACATCCATCAGAAAATATGACATTTACTATCACAGGGCGAGAGGTGGCCATGCTAGATAAACCTTTCTCACACCGTTGTAATATCTAGGAGTAGCTGGGGCAGGCAAGACGAGCTGTTTTTTTTCTCAAAACTAATCTGCACTAAATATCATATTTCAATCCTAGTGACCGGATATGTCACCTAGCCCACCTTGCCTGCAGTGGAATGAAACCTCTGCTTCTAGAAATGACATGGAACAAAACATTACGCATCTAGTATAGGTATAGTGTGCAACATGTTCTTCAAAATTGCAATAAACATATAGGAGTACCAGCAGGCATAGGTATTGGAATAAATGGAACTAGAACTATCAAAAGGGTCACATCTCATCCGAGAATAGTAAACCCTTGTGACTTGCAACTCGCAGTTTTATAAATCAGAAATCTCAAAACAATCAGTACTTAACGAGGCAGCACATAGGAACACAAAACAATGAAGTAATACCGTACAGTGATATTATCTTCTACCCGTGTGAGACTCAAAGTCTAGAAATTTAACTAGATGCTAGACTATGAAGACATACAAGCTTGAAAAACGTGCTATGCTTTGCCAAGGAAACCTTATATGTATATACACAGGCATTTCAACTACACCCAGTGCACATCCATTGTCTTCATGGAAAAAACCGATCTGCAATGTCATGCCACACATCCTCCTTATTTTCATAGTGCAGCACAGTGAAAATTCGGGGGAGAAAGATCGTTTGTGTAACCAAGATCTGATTCAAACTGAAAACTGTACAGCTCAGATTTCCCCAAAGACATAAAACGTAACCGATATGCCGGACATTGTTCCACGGAGCTACAAAGCCGTTATTATTCGAGGATGAAAGCGGAATTTTAATATATTTTTCGACACTGCTTTCGCGTACATCTCCCCATCTTGTCTCTCTCTACTTACAGACAGTCCATGCGGCTGCGCATACTAAACCATAAGGAGAGTTAATGATAGCTGACATTTATGTAATCATACTCGCATATGTAGTAATAATTTACGTTGTTTGAGTGTTCCTCGTACACCGACCCTCCCACCCCTCCTCTAGCCCCTCATCCATCAAGGCTCCTGCTCCTTCTCGTTGCTGCCCAGTAAGAAGCGAGTGAGGTCTGCATCCACCCTTGTCTGTCGCATCTCTCTCCTGCAGGAGGCTATTCATAACCGCCAGGTGGCCTCCCTCCGACACTCACAAGTGATGATTGCTGAGAAAGTCGAGCCCCTGATTCATGAACTGTCAGAGATGAACCTATACAGCCATGTCTCACTGCCAGTTGTCTTGTCACGCGCAGAGGCCTCCGATCCTCGCGCAAACATGTCCCTCTTTGTGCTGTCTAGTCGTAACTTGTGGTCTTTCGTAAACCATAGCGTAACATCTTACGACTTGAGCAGTGTATCTCCTGCACGAGGACCAGCAGTATAGTACACATCCCAAAGTCAGCGCATCAGTTATACTCTGCTGCAGCTGAGGGTTCTGCTCAAAATGCTTGAGCCATTTCTACTTATATGAATTGCAAGATATTATGCACACACAGGTCGATTGTCTACACTCTACTCGTAGGTTAATGGAGGATTAGTCGTGAAATACGAGCTGTAGTCTTAATGTGCAACCGTTGCCACACACAATAAACAATATTCCGTTAAAAAGACTGTTAGAAGATTTGTGGGTCAATCTAATCCGTTCTGCGTACTCGTGGGGGGTCAAACCAATAGCATTATGGGACTCGTTCAATCGACAAAATGATCTTTAATTAATGCTTCCTGGTAATAAATTCGGATAAAAGACTCCCACCGGCAGAAACATGGATCTGAATGGACAACGAGGTACGTCCAAATGGACGTTTGTCTGACCATTGCTGGAGCAGGAGTGGACAACGACCAGCTAGATATTTGAGATCTGACCAGCCGGACTGGAGAAGAAACTGAGCGCGAGTGGACGTATCGTGTGGGACCATTGCTAGTGAGCAAATGGGATCACCGGGGGGATCATCAATGTAAACTGACCAACACAGAGATATATTGTTCCTGATTTACGGGGCACAGTTCCATGCACTACCATACTTACACCAATAGATCAGATCAACAGTAGGGAGATGCTATCAGGATGTGTTTTTAAGAACTTGGGATTACGACTGTACTAGGCGAGCGATTAAGCAATGGTTTATAGCTTTCTTCGGTAAGACTGTCATTTTGATCGTCAGTGATCCTTAAAAGAGTATCCTACTTCAAGGGGTAATATCCGGGCGATGCGAATCGTGTTGACCAAATATTCCAGAAATGTTTGAATGTATCTAGGCTCGTTGTGTTGGTTGGGAACATGACCTGCTAGATCACCTCTAGTCCATGGTGTTGCCTTCAAAAATTGAAGTTCCAGCCCAGCGCTCGTATTGTCCAAAGTGTCCTATCACTGGCATACGTGATCCGGACCTAGCACAACGAAGAGGACCCCCTTTCGACCATTTCACGACTGGACACGCCTGCTGAGGATCCGTCCCTGGGGGTCGTATTACTGGCCAAAGGGCGCTCACACGCAGGGGATCGGTTGCCAGAGTGCCCTCACGCACATATCAGTGCCCAGCATGGGGGTGTGACACTCTTACAGCCAGAACATTGTCGGCATTGCTGGACAAGCAGAACAGAAACTGGCGACACTCGCAGACATTCGAGACTCACACATCTGACGGGATGCCGTATACAGGGTAACGGGAGAAGAACACTTAACCCCGAGACCAATCGAAATACTTAAGCCATGTTGTCTCGTGTAAACACGTCACATGCTCTTTAGCTGAAATCTTCAGATATGAAATGTATTGGCCTCAGTGGCGATCTTTATCCAGTATTGATTTCGTAACTGTGCTTCTTTTTTTTTGCACATACTTGAACACTTGGTGACCATGTTTCTGGCTTGCACAATCTAGAGCAGATTGTGACTACAGTATGCTTATTTCGTGCACATACTTGAACTCCTTGTGACCATGTTTCTGTCTTGCACATACTTAAGCAGATTGACCATGCTTATTCCTTTCACATACTTGAACATTTTATGACAATGCTTCAAGAGATTACGACTATGTTGATACATTGCACGATATTGAAAATCTGTTGACAATGCCTTTTTTTCTTTCATATACATGTACTTTAACAGTTTGAGAAAGTCGTTGAAAATTACCTCGAGCTAAATGTTAACCTTTTGACCTTTATCTTGATAATTTTATTTTACAATTCAATGCGTTTTAGGATGGATTTATTGTCTATTGCGTGGCATCAAATGTTGCCTGCGGTTATCGAGAAAGTTAAATGTATAACACAGGCTTTTAAACGCGTTCCATGACCATCTATTGGTTAGCGATATTGTCATTGGTGACTAACGGCCAGTCTCGACGAACGTCAGTGACTAGTTCACGACCCTTGCCCAGGCTTCTGCTCTAATTATAAATTGATAAGAGTTACAATTAGCAGATATAATGAGCCCAGAGCGAGGGCAACTAATATAACACCACAACGCTAAGAGGGATCTCACCCCCAACCTTAGGATTAGGACCGCTAGATGGCAACAAGTGCTGTGCTATAGCTAGTATGTAGAGTTAAAGAAAGGGATATACGATAACGCTATTGTATATAGCGATGGAGGGTACTGTTTTAAATTATCAACATAGACACAACTCTTTAACAGAGATGTTAGAACTGAATCCCGATGGTCATGGAGAATGAGAATGAGAGATAGCATTGATCTGAGATTAGTCAAGGTATACACGGTAAAGTCTAACAGACGGCGTAATACGTTACAAGAGATTCAGTGCAAGCTACAACAGAAGTCTTTTAAGCTATGCCATCATTACACATGTATTAATAATTTAAACTTACATCATTGCATACCTATAGGTCTACAACAACATTCATTTCCGAAATAGAGAAAACATTAGTTACGCTTTGAAACTCAATATGGTTACCGTTCAAGTATACCCATTATGCAGTTCTGCGATAATTATTTGTGATCATAGTGTGTCGTAAATCTATCCAGCTAATAATTCACACACTGTTTCATTGCCGTCATATCAATTTGAGACGGCGGACATATCTATTGCAATTCAGGCTGCCCAATCCTGTGGGTCTTCAACGTGTTCTAACAGGATTAGCATTAAGACCACAGCAGGCCACATCTGACCATGAACGCTGACCGCCTCTTGATATCAGCTTCATCATTAAAGAACTCCCATTGACATTTATCCCACTTGATGGTCTTCACCGTTGGTAATCACATCTGTGGCCACAGCATACTGGCTTCGTATAAGTAGGAACAATAGTGGTGAATTTCATGCTGGTGAAATGGGGGTTTGAATGGTTGCACAGCTTGTGTTTTATATCATTACACAGTTGACTGCATCCTATGTCTAGATATCATATATCTGGAATATAGATTTCACTAGTAGTTCAAACGTGATCAATAATAAGCCAACGCCATATTTTCACGAACATTGTAAATAGGGCATGGTTCATTGAAAATCAGTTTGACATATTACTGATTACAGCCGATGTTCAAACACTTTGATTGAGATAGAATAATGCATGGTATAAGTAAACGCTAATGAAACCCATATCATAATATAATCCAGTATTTGACACTCCTGTCGACTTTGATTTTGTGTCTTATTAGCATGGTTGAAATCATCAACCTGTTACCAACCGTCCCTTATACACATATGAACAGATTAATGTCCAATATTCATATTATGCTGAGGCTAAAAACCTTGAGCAAATCATCTTTGAAACAACTCAACTATTACAGATATTATTTCATACCTGGACATTAAATATCCCGCATTGCTGACCAAGGGCATCTCGTTTTTAAGTAATATACTAATATATGCATACATCAATGATTTCCTTTGAACACAACTTGTTACCGTAACGCAACTATTAATTCATATACACGCCCCAAGAAAGTACTATTGCCTTTCTTATGAAACAAGACAATTAATCATGAGTATGATCACAAGAAAAAACAAACTATTGTATATGTCGGCTGACGTTGTTGACATAAGTAAATCATTCTGGTGATTATTGGTATATTACGACCATCCTTGTCGAATATGACAATGTAGCAATTTCTCGGATGACATAGTACATTGTGATGTAAGCGCATGCACTCACAAAGACAAATATAACCACAAATATAACTCCTTGTTTTGTAAAATAAATGCATTATTGGGATACTCGAAGATTTAACTGAATAGAAACAATAATGATTTCCTACTTCAACTTTATATTAAATGTTGCTTAATTTGATATAACGATTAGTTTGTTTTCAAATATTGTTCACACATTGTCATGATATCGATATTAAAATACTAAAACGGAGTCTTATTACCAATTGAAAAACAGATCGAATGATGCTTTCAATAGTAATATTATTATTATTATTATTATTATTACTATAAAATTATAACTGGTTATGATTATAGGAAAGGTCCCAATGTCAATGCTAATCATATAACAGCCACAATTTTGCAGGCGTGGCCATGGGATTAGACGCATATTTGTCTTATCATTCTCACATGAAAAGTAAATAAACAATTCCCTCTATTCGCCTCCGCAGAAAGAAAGATGGTAGGGGGTTGGGACGGGGCGGAGTCGGGTGCTAGGGGAGCACGGGGAGACAATCCATCTTAAGTTTGGTTAATGAAATTAGCATAGTGAATTAACGCTGACAGACCAGGAAATGACCGTGGTAATATTGAGCCTGTTTGGAATCATCGTCCACGTGCTGCCAACAGAATACGCCGTGCTATGCAATCATTTTTCTTTTGTGACTGCAATCTTGTAACAATCAAACGGCAGTCCGACACCACAAAGGGCCCGTATTATGAACATCCATGGCGCAATGCGCACCCATTATATAGCTCATAGCAATGATACCAAACTACGGGAAGATGCTCATTTTATAACTTGTGTCAACTGCCATATTGAATTAGCTTTACCTGGAAGACGTCACGTGCACCTTGTCAGAGCTGTGATTGGTCGGTGCTGTCAACTCCCTGATGAGGCTTGGACATCACGGTGTGTCATCTGTAACAGCAAATGAGTGATACGTTCAAGGAATGAGCCAACGTATTACAACTCGTCATAACTCAGCATCAATGTTAGAGTGTGGAAACGCATATGTTAGAATGAGAGAGATAGAGAGAGAAACACACACACACACACACACACACACACACACACACACGGGCATAGTGAAAGAGAGGGAGATATGGAGAATGGAAGAAAGCAATTTCTGCCATGTTCTGAAATGCTGAAAGTCTTCAAGAACATATAAGTATTCATGTATTATTAGGAAAAATGTCAATTACAATTCCTCATTAAATCTAATATGCATACATGGTAATTTTCAGATTAGACTAGAATACCATTTCTATAGTAACGTTGTATACATATGGACCCACTATCCTAACTTTTCTTATAGAAATGGTTTCTATTACATAACCGTAACCTATCTACTATCACTTGTCCCAGTGTTTATATTTCCTAATGTTGAGATATAATGGAAGGGTGTGTGTCACATATCCAGTTTGCAGGTGTATAATAAATAGCGATACTCGTCAGTGTTTGTTCGAAGATTAGTTTCTGGGTGTTCAAAGGGGGCTTCGCCAAGCACGGCACTAAAGGAGGTAGACTTTCTCGGAATCTTAAACACGCTAGCCATGGGTACCGAGTAGCTACAGAGAATTGTGGTCCGTTGGTCGATACACAACCGACGGATATTAAAGATTAGTTGCAAACTTATCAAATCTGGTAATTTAACACTTGTTTTATCTTAGTCTTAACCCTGCCCGAAGCTCAACGACCAGATAAAGTTGAGCTATTCACAAAGATGACATCTGTTCCACGCTGTCTAAGAGATAGTGCCCCCGTGTATACCCATGTAAAGACTTCATCCGTATCAGAGAAACTATCAGCTACAGTCTATGCCACTATATATTACATAAACTTTAACAAAGGGGATATGATAGTGTAAATGTGCATCTCAAGTTCAAAATGATATATATTTCTGTTAGTCAAAAATAAAAATGAACGTCTAAATATACGGATGAAAAGCATTTTACACAACATTTTTAGAACAAAAAATATAAAAGTGTTATGCCTACACACACCCAACGTCAAGTTTCACGAATATTTTTGTTGTATTCATTATTCTAGTATCATTGAATTGACTGCATTAAGTCAACTATCAACATAATTGCCTTACATTTGTTTGTCAGTTTTCTTTGGAAAAACTACAACTTACATGAATGTACTATACTAGTATCTGACATACTCCCGAAATACTCACCAGGATATAAATATTCCACCCATAACGAAGATTCATTATTAGGAATTCCTTATGTTAATTTCATGTCACATGTCATTCCCCAAAAGGATGGACGAGCCCCTGACATAGTCATAAAGCATCTCGGCGTGTGAGACATACAGATAATGCATACAAGTAGGTGTAGGAGATATCCCACTTTATATCTAGCTACGGGCTATACTGGGGGGCTACTCTAGTCGTGGAAAT
This sequence comes from Lepetodrilus fucensis, assembly GCA_032361325.1. Lineage (NCBI taxonomy): Eukaryota > Metazoa > Mollusca > Gastropoda > Lepetellida > Lepetodrilidae > Lepetodrilus > Lepetodrilus fucensis. The sequence goes on along the minus strand of JAUTBV010145931.1, from coordinate 1,946 downwards.
GTGATTCCGTAAACCAATGACCAAGCAGTTATGTGAATACATATTAGTATAATATAATTACTACTCGAAATTTGCTAAGGATCGTACCATTTTTGTAGTAAAAAAGTATTCAATGACCCATATTGATATTATATAATACCACCTTTAATAGTGATCCCTAGCACATTTTGAGTAGTATATTAAAACATGAACCAATGCATTGTAATATTGCAAGATTGTACATGGGTTCCAAATGCCTCGCAGTATCAACTTTTTTAAAGTCCAAAGAACAAATGTTTTTTGAGCACTAGGTCCTGAGATTACGAAACTTATTTGTGAGTACGATTTCGTGCTCAACTCAAAGTTTTCTTCGCTAATCCACATATACAATTTGTGCTTGAGCATGACATCGTATACTCAAATCTTTTCGTAATCTCGTGCCCAGATACTGTATAGTTTAATATATAAAGTTTAAATAATCAATAATGAATGGCATTGTTTCTTAATAATATTCTTTATAACTATTGTGTTGATTAATTTTATGGATACAACTATATTTTCTAAATAGTATAATTATATATAAGTGTATGCATTTGGGGTACGTGCACGTTACATATTTTTTTTAAACATATACATGAAAGGTCCAACAAAGATATTTGCAACACAATAATTATAGAAACGCCCGTGGTGCACTCGCGCAGTGGCATACGTACACGCATGCACATCAATGCGTATACATCTTACGCATGTAACTCCATGTTTGTACACGAAAACGTGATGAATACAATTTTAAATTTAATTTACTTCACACTGGGACGTCCATCTTGAAATGAAAAAGTGATGTTCTTTGAAGAGGCGTTTAAAAACTACATTCAGCATCAGACTGAGACTAAAGACTTTTTTTGAACAGCACATTCGTCTCCAAGTGAAATATTCTATTAATTTCTCACGATTTACACATTTCGTATACGATGAGACGCGATGCTATGTTCGTTATTTCCAATTTCACAGATTCTGGATTTTGTTTTATTCACCCTCGTAATAATTATATACCTTATGTATTTTGACCTGTCAAGTCAACATCAATAAACATAACTGGTATGCACTTTAAGTATAAACCTGGCTTTATGCGATTTCTTTTTACATAGGTGCAGTGCGATTGGGTACTTAAAAGGCGGCGATGAAAAACTCAATTAAACTATTTCATTTTCATCGGGTGGTACTATACAGCATGTGGTGGCTGTAAAAATAATTGTAATTTCCTTCAGTGTAATTGACGGGTTACTCAGCATCAATCACACTAACGTTACGATGTTTACTAATGCTACGGTCTAGTGCATATCGATACATCTATCCCGTCTTGATTTATACCTTGTGTTATTGGTAAACATCATACCCGTGGCCATATTGTTCTGCGCTTTGTAATGACAATCTTATGATGTTTTATCCCTACTACAACAACTTTATGAAATTAATATTTAAACATTTTCACACGTCGTATATCCGTGTCATAATTCATACTTCCTCGTTATGGGTCATAAGTCAGGCGCAGCGCACCTTATTTATCGCGAAATCGGCTTGCGAAAGCTGAGAATTTTGTATTTGTAAACGTTGTTAAGAGATGCTCAATTACATAGCATAATCATGCTATCAACACACCCAGTGGATTGCGCAGCAATATCAAGCACAGGCCATTCAGGCATCTTACATCAAGGTCGATCAGGGGTACAGAGCATAAAGTTCGGATGAATAACACAGTCTGTTCACACCTTCACACTACTTAATATTCATGAACTTCATGTCTTCACCACGCTTACATCTGAATTGTATTTTCTGAAATGTTAGAACCAATGTCTGGAATGCCTAATTAACGCCCAACGCTACACATTCGACGCAGATGTTTTAATTTAGCGTGTTGCGCATATTTACGTTTAATTACAACATTGTGTTGCTATTTCGCGGGGCAC
>JAUTBV010145919.1:0-25906 GCA_032361325.1 Lepetodrilus fucensis | reverse complement strand
TCCTATCAATATCGCGTCAGAAAGGTAACTTTCGCGAACATTGATGCCGGGCCCCCGGGGCGGGATTTGAACCTGGATATTAACTTGCCTTATCTTATCATATCCTGCCACTCACGTAGATACTACTTTCTATCATTGGTACTGGTAGCGTGGTATTACCAGAACAATGAGCCATAATGCCAACCTGTCCTTTCATTATTTAATTATTATATATTTTCTTAACAGATACCAGTCGGAGGACCTTCAAAGAAGGAATTCAAATCCAACATATTCAGCACACGTGCTCAGAAAGATGAAATATAACTATTTCGATTGGTACAGACTTTTCAAGGTAAACATAATTTACACAAATGCTTGGTGAAAAATGTTCAGTAACAAATATTTCTATCAATTAAATTAATTGTTTGAAGGCCCCGAGATTACGAAACTTTTCTTCTGAGTACGTTTTTGTGCTCACCTCATGTGCTATTCTAAAAAAACATATTTTATGAACGAAATTCTGAGTTTAGTATGAAATCGTACTAAGAAAATGTTCGTAGTCTCGGGGCCAGGCCTGCGAAAGGGGGGTACATTTACGCCGGACATAAATGAGGACATTAAGCACAGATTTACATGTCAGATAGGAAGCCTATATGCTGTAGTGAAAGGTGGTGCCTGAACGTACACCTGATTACATCTGCCACTGAGACAGACCACACATCTGTTTTGTTACAGGTAGATGAGAGACCGAATAGCGAATCCGATGCCGGCAAAACCAGCGTGAAGGAACCCAGTGTTGTCCTCAGTGTTCAGATCCATAAGCCATTCCACAATACCTTTGCCAACCAGGTTAGGAATGAAGAAGTATAATCCCAGTATCAGATTGGCTGTGTGTGGATCGCAGTGATCGTATGTCTCGTAACCTGGAGATACCAGAGGCCTGTTCAGGAAGGCGCGTGAGGCGAGACCGAGCTTACGCGTGTTCACGCGTGTAGCCTCCTGAATGACTGAGAGCGTGACCTCAAATTTCTAAGGCGGGCAATATGAACAGATTTATTAATAACCTACTTTGTTATTAATCTGCATAATATCACCTTCACTTAACCTAAAGCTATTAAATACCATGCTTGAAGCGATCTACTAAGATCTGCAGGACATAAATATCATCTCATCTGCATTTTGGATATCAGTAACCATGGTAACACGCTAGACGCCATCTTGGATTTCTAGGCGATGTAGCTCCAGAGCACTCACACTCTCAGTCCGTGACTTGCTGATGCCATCATGTAGCACTTTCGAGCAAAGTAATTAGATAATCTAATTGGGAATCCTTTTTTTTTTTACGAAATCATTGTAATTTTATGGTATCAGTCACTTGTGTTTGACAATAGAAAGTAAGTTTTCAGATATTACTATATGCATCATCACTGTTCTGTTTTCAGCCAGTGGTTTCTGAAGCGTTCCTCGTTCTGGGAGACAACAAGTTGAGCGACCTGCAGGAGGTCATAAAGTGTCCAAATGACTACGCTGTGGCTGGCGACCTCAGTCTGGCTCCCGACTCGGACCAGTTTTCATACGCAAAAGTACGAAAAAAATCCACATATAGTATATTATTATACATATAGAAAGTACACTACGGGAGTCCCATCAAATCTTGTCACTCAGTTAACTCTCTCCATGCTGGAGGCAATATGAGATGCCCTGAATATCCGTGTCTAATCCAGCAGGGAGAGGGTTAACAGGGTTAAAAGTTGGTGCAAAAATTTACAATTTCGAACAAGCCAAGGGGTTAGTAAGTCAAATAAGAAGAACGATTTCCCTAAAAAGATACTCGCCCATAACAAAAGAAGGTCGCTATAGGCCGCCGGGCGAGTGGGAACTTCTATATAATAATAGTGATAATAGTAACCCAAGACAGGGGGCAAATTATATAGTAACAAGTTTGGTTACAGGTCAGAATCATCGAAGGGGTCCGGGTTAGGGATGCATTTCTTGTATATATTGATGGGTATATGTGGCACATGTATATTTAAATGATGAACTTTCAGGATGTGTTCAAGTCAGGGTTTTTCTTCGTCGAGAACACTTTCTACAATGACATGCGCCATGCAGACAATCGGGACTACAGCCAGTAAGTAACCATGACAACATCAGTGATGCTTTGAGATTAGCTGTATCTATCCAAACTAACTCAAGATACATACAAACAACTGTGAGGACTGTTTATTATGGCCACTTCATAAGAGTAGATATTTTACTGTATTTCTGGCTGAAGATGTCAAAATTAAGCATGGATAACGTGAAGGACAGTTTTCTAGTCTGTTGTCATCTATGGGTGAAATATTCCCGCTGCGACGTAAAACATTAATTCATTAATTCTAGCTTATAGCTTGTCTATTGTGAAAATGTTTTATATAATGCTATAGATTTATGAGACAAGTCTTGACATAATAATCTTGAATGCGACTATTTCAATTCAAACAAAAGCAAATATTTATTTTAATAATTTTGCATTGACGCATGTTTGTGGTGAAGTCTTGTAGTAAATACTGAACTATGTGACAGGACAATATTGAACTGGGTCGGCCAGAATAACAGGTCGCAGAGGATGGGGCCGTACTCGAAAGCCAAGATGGAGGAAACAACCTTCTATGACCTTGACATTGTCCTGGGTAAGCCGTACTACTACCAACACCAAGGAGACTGTGAACACCTTATTGTCTTCAACGATATCCGGTAAGTCCAGGTGATAGTGTTCAAATAATAATACATTGTGTTTTGCATGTATTGCTAGCATGGCTTTTTTACATGTAATATTCTCAAGATGAGAGCTGCATCATGTAGCTTTTAAAGATCAATTGACCTAAAATATGAATGTAAATTACATCACTTATCTAATATTTATTGTATTTACAGCAAATTTGTTAAATGTAAGAGTTACATCCACACTTTCCGAGGTGTATTGGTCAATATCCCGAGGAGACATCACGGGCCAAAACTGTTGGGATATTGACCGATACACAGAGGAAAGTGTGGATGTAACTGTCTTATACCCCTCTTCCGGTCGAGTACTACATGGCATACAATTAAATGTAAAGTATATGTAATTTCTGAGAAAGTAAATGTATAACATAGTGTAAGTTATAATAGATCACCGACCCGCCAAATCACCCATGGGGACCCTCATCAACTGTTTATGATTTTGGATGAACAATTATTTTGTGCTGCACGTGAATTAGGTTGTAGCATGTGTACGTGACATAGCCACATGACCTTCTTGAATCAGTCATAACTAGATAAACAAATGGTCTTCTCTTCAGCAGTGTTCGAAATAGATTTTCAGCGAGGACTGGTAACGTTTTATCCTTGCACGCCTGCATGTCGTGTTACTTTTTGTTTGTTTTTCAAGGTGTATGAGGACAGGTAACTTCTCAGACTTGCCAGTCCTCATGTCTGGCAGCGAAATTGCTGGAGTTTTATACACTGTCTTCAGTCAGCTATTTGGTCCTGTGATTTGTTTTGATCACCAGACTGGTTCGATCCCAGGTTCGGGCACAACTCGATGAAGGGAAAGTGTACGTGTATTTCTGATATTACCTACACTTTCTATATCCGGATATACACGTACACTTAATCCGAATTCGATTTGATTCAAACTGATTGGAGAACACACATTCATACTGTACCTCAATCCGGTTTGAAACATTCCCTCTCAAACCACTTGACTTTAAACGAGGACATAATCATGTTCATGCTTTCCTGAATGCAGGGTTAGAACTTTAAAATGTAGGCCTACTTGCCCGAATAATAATATTTAATTACAAAACATGAAATTATAGCATAGGATACCTTTAAAACATACGAAAAATGGATCGGGCCGCCGGGCCGAGAATGGCCTGAGAATGGCAGTGTTGAATGTGAATCTTGTAGTAAGTCTGGTAACAGCTTGAATAGAGTCTTCTTTTTAATGACAGACTGAGACAGACAGTGTTGAGCGAAATCAACAGCTCGGGCTTGCACAGACCTCTACTAAAGATGTCAGGCCCATAGCACGGCAAATGTCTGTTGCGAAGGAAGACTGTGATAAATATATTGCTGAAAGAATAAATCTTACCTATGTAAAATCAAAGTAATCCATGTAAAGTGCCTTCAACAATTACCTAGCAAGCACGTTTGACCACGAGGAAGTAGTCTTCTAAAGTTGACTGCACATACTCGTGCCAGTTCAATCCGAATCAACTGAGTCAAACCAGATTAAAATGTGGATTGAGTAATCTAGTTCAAAAGTGGTTTGGAATTCCTGTAGTGTGAACAGTCAAGTCGGATTAAGTCGGTCAATTCAGTTTAAAGCCTAGTCAAACCGTTTTGAGGCGTAAGTGTGAACACAGCTTTAGAACAAAAAGAAGAGTGGTATAAGGAATATTAGCAAAGATATTAGGAAGTGTTAGGACCATGATGTATGGTTTAACACAAATACATTTAGTGTGTGGGCTAGATAAGCTAGGATGTGGGTATGCAAAGTGTATTATTCTGATCATTGCTTCCAGGATGTTCCATCCATTGGACCCACCCGACGTCCAGTCATATCCATACCTTTGTCGAGAACACAGCAGGAAGAGAAAAATCTGCAAGGCGTGCTTGATCAACACATCTGGGTTAGTAGTGTGTACTTTGATAGATAGCTTGGAGATATTGACATTCAATGTCCTATTGCTGACTGTATTTGTAGGTTCTTTCCAAGTGGTAAAATCCTTTCAAGGCACAAAACTAATGTTCTCGTACTTGTTCTCTTAATGCAGTGGTTTTACTGACCTGCAAGATCTCATTGTTATACTTCCTCTTCCACTAAATAAATATGACAGTATTTCTTTAGTTGTTGAACTGCTGTGAATTCAGCATTATCAAATGTTTTCTATGAATATTTCCATTTGCTGCAAAGTAGAAATAAAATGTAGTCGGAGAACAATATCAGCTATTACAATTGGCCTTGCTTATCTCTAAAACATCCCAGACTACATACCAAATAGTTATGTGTGTATTTATTCTATATTTTAGTTAAGGCATAATATCACAGTTGATAGACCTGTATAATGGACAAACGAATTTCGATCTGAGACTAATTACGCTTGATTTATCCACACAACAAAAGTCCCCAGTACTCAATAGTTATCAAAATATTAATGTTTTATATGAATATAGGGAACATTCCGCTATTCATGTAAAAATGTTACCATGGACAGATATGGGTGTTGATGTGTGTTCTTCTCCGCAGGTGGATCATCTACAACTGTCATTTGCTGCCATCAAACCCCACATACCTGTGTCACCGATGTACCAAGACACTTCTGTACGATGAGGACGGAAACAAGGTCACAAACTTCGAGGCGTACAAGAGTGCTAGTCATCCGCCCTGACCAACTGTCCAGAATTACTCGACATTAAAAAATAAAGACTGACGATCAATTTAAGAAAATGTGCCAAATGTGAAATGCAGTTTGAAGAAATGAATAGTGAAAACTTGTTGCAAATGTGGGACGAATTTTGAATAAATGAACACATGTACATTGGACTAAGGAAATCATTGTGTTGTCAATACAAGTGATTCTTGTTGACCAATATTGTGTTAATTCTTCACCATTTCTTACTTTCACTGTTTAAACACATTATTACATCATCTTCAAGAACAATCTTCTGTATTCAGAAGGGCCAAGTCGAATATACTGGTAAACAAACAAGTCAGATTTGTTACCCTCAGAGCGCCAAAGACATGTATACACGTTTTGCCCGCCTGCCGATTTCAAATGACGAAAACGGGAGTTTTGAGGCAATACGGTCATATCTGACCACATTTCATGATGTAATATTCTTTGTTTCCTGTAAGTTTGAAATCTCATTCCATGTCCCTTTTACAAAATAATGGGATTGTGACGATATGAAACATTTTGGAACATCTGAACAGTATTATGACTATCAATGAACGTTTTTGTTATTTATTGAAATTATCAATAAAAATCATGTTTTCAATTTGTTCTTTATTCTTTTGAACTATGTGGGTCAGTAATACTAATAGACCCAGCCGAGACTTGCCACCAAAACACTGGAGGTTTATAGCAGCCGCACACTAGCGATTTCCGTCGGGTTTCGATCGCCTATTATGTGGTGCTCCAAATATCAAAACATCCTAGATAGTCGGTGAGACTAAAATCGGCGACAGAAATCGCTAAGTGTGCGGCCAGCATTCGAACATATTGACATTGCTTGAAGTAATGTTGGGATCAATTTGAGATCGTATTCATCAGCGCTTCCAAATCCATCAAATTCAATGGGTTCCTCCAGCAAAGTACACATTTCATGTACATTCCTTTTAATCAGGACACCTCTTAGTGTGAGTTATATTGTGAAATCTGAGGAAAAAAAATCGACAAGTGCCTTAATTAAAGTGTAAGTATTGGAAATGATGATGTGCCGGTACTTTTGAATTGTATAGGACACAACTTTGTGCTTGAGTAGAAGAATACAAGAACTTTCAATACTTCAACATTAGCTATTCAACATCAGTATCGATTGGAAATGACAATATAACATTAAACACTTTCATGGTTTTATTTACACTATTCATAATATATCATACACACACTGCTTTCTTCACACTATTTTACACTGGCAACATTTGTACATTTATAAAACCTGAACAATGAATAAATTAAATTTAGAGAAACTTGTGGAACTAAGCTCAATTAGAAACTGATACAGAATGCTGTATTGACCAGTCGCCATCAAGATGGGGAACATCAATATTGTGTAATTCCTGTCCGATGTACTAGCAGATGCTTAGACTTGTTTTTTCTTATACAGTAGATCTCGCATATACCAGCCTCGGATAAACTGGACACTCGCCTATAACGGACTGAATCTGAAGTCCCGGTCCCGTCTAACGCTAATTACGGGATATGCATATAACTGACCGCATATAATGGACAAAAATAGCCGGTCCCAATGAGTACATTATATGCGAGGTCTACTGTATGTAAAGCAATGGTTTGATCAACACTATCAAGAGCTCGACTTTGTTTACTTGACACAAACACATTTCAATAATTCCCTAACAAGTTGTCAAAACATCTTGGTACCAGTGAAATAAATATACATTCGGAGATTATTCATTTCCATGGTTTGGACACAAAATTGTGAATGAATAGCCTTAGGGATATTTATACATGCTTGAAAGAAATAACCTGGATAGTATCTTGAATGCTGCAACACTGATCGTTATATTTTTGTTAACGTTATGCTGGTGAAGGATAATGTTTACACAACATATTTTTCAACAAACAAGCACTCGTAGAATGGCAGAACCAATTTCCCAAATTAACGTATTTGTGAAAAACAACTACTCCATGCTAAAATGAGCAAGAGCGCTGCATTTTTCTTATATTTATTTTTTAAATATGGGGTTTAGATTCGCTTTCTAGATTCTTTCACTAATATCACTCGTCAGTTTTAGGGCAGGTGGAAAGCCGCATATTGCACTTTTAACTTGCCAATGAATAGTCAAGCTGACTTGTAAGTGCTGAATATATAGTAAAAACATCTTTAGCAGAATATAAAATTGCCATTGATATGAGCAAACATATGAACCCCTATCAAGAACCCATACCGGTAGTTGGACTATAAATACATTTGGGATACATAAGAGCAACCAGCTTTTTGTAGTCAAGTATCGAGATAGAAATGTTGTAAAATATAACCTAGACTAATGCAATATTCACATAAAATTGTCTTCATAAGTACAATTGTACATGAATTATCAGATGTCTTTTCCCCAATTCCAATCATAAGTTATTGTCTAACATGTAACAAGCAAGTCTCACGATATCTGCACCAAATGAGCTGACCGATGTAATGCTATTTTGTCCAGTATGTGAGTATCATAAAAAGACACTTTCCACAAATGTATACAACAGGAAGCAAGATCTTTGTGGTGACCAATCATTATTATTATGTAAATTTGGCCCAGCTAATAGAGATTTAAAAAAAAAGATAGGTAAATTACCAAAATCATGAGCTCAGAAAAAATATGGTTGTGCAACAGTTTCAAAATAATGAATAATATATTAATTAATTTTAATTTTTGCAAATGTATAAGCTCCATTAATAATAAATTATGATGTATAATTTTTCATTTTAACTTTGTTAGAATACACTATGAACTTGTCCATTGAACTGTATTTCACGTACCAAGTTAAAACTGAATAGATATAAATTGAATATACATTCCATTTATGAACAATGAATTCATGACCAAAGATTGGCTAACTTTTAAATATGATATTTGTAAAAATTCTAGCTAACATACACAGTAATGCAGCTCCAGTTCCAACTACCTAAAACATTTAGTCCAGAATGATACAATCGTTGGACTCATCATCAACATCCATAGCTTCCTCATGACGTGTCGAACTTATAGCACTTTTGACATGGGAAGCAGCAGCAGGGGAAGAGCCCGTTTTTATTGGCGGACAGGCATGTAGTTGTACAGTATGCTTAGCAATGACGGCAGGCTCGCAACGGACGACAGGCTCGACACAGACAGCAGGCTTGGCACAGACAACAGGCTTGGCACAGACAGGAGGCCTGGCACAGACAGGAGGCCTGACACAGGCGGCCGGCCGTTTGACACAGCTACTTACCGGGCCAGCAGAGAGAATTACCGACTTAGAATCAGCCTGCGGTTGGGGACATTTAGGAATTCCGTGGTTCAGGATACTTGACGTAACAACGGATCTATTCTGACTGTGATTGGCAGATTTCTGGGCAAAATCCATAATGGATCTCTGGTCTCTAGGCAACACTTTATAAACACAGAGCATTTCTTCAGGTGCGGATGAATCCAAATCTATAACCGGTTCGGGTTTAGTTTCCGAAGTACTGAGAGGTAGAGGGTTGACAGGTTTTAGTTCAATTCTCCGGATCTTTGGTTTGGGTAGTTCACTTGGCAACATCTTCTTTGCAAACTGCATTATGGATGGTTGGTCTTTCCTGAGGGATTTGTCTGCGTCCTCCGAAGCCTGGTCCTCCTTCATGATGAGAGGAACAGCCTCGGTGAAGGACTCGGACAGTGTATTGGGGGTCTTCCTCCCACTACGTTCTTCACTCTTCACCTTGATGAGTCCCTTCGACACATACTGCCACGTGTTGGGCAGAGGAAGGTCCTCCAGTTCGTACTGCTTGAGCACCTTCTCGTGCACGTACCAGCAGACCTTCTTCATGTTGGCTCGTTTCGATCGGACAGCTACAGCATTTATCTTCATTTCCAACTGCCGCTTGGATATCCCGCAGTCGTCAGCGCCGTCTTTACTCTTGCCGTCGTCGGGACTCTCCAGGACGCCATCAGCCTCGGTTTGGTTCTTGTCCTCTGTGCATGATTCCTCCAAGACTGACGTACTCTTATCCTGGACATTCTCATCAATGGCCATACTTGTGTCGGCTGTGTCCAAGGTTCCCAGTGTTTTCTTTTTCCAGTAGAGTCGGAATTCCTTGATCAGCTTCTTCATTCCGATGACGTTTCCATGAAGCAGACGTATTAAATCCGGCAAGGCTGAAAAGCACAACAAGAACATTGAACACATTGACCAAAAGCATTGCATTGAATTTTCTTATCTATACCTTCTCGGCTATTAAACTTTTACAAACTGATAATAATAACATGGGTGAGATTAGGATATCGCAAGCCACCACATAGAAATTATTAAAGTTTCCAAAGTTAGAGAAAGACAATATTTCAATAATTCCTATTCCATAAGCTAAATTATGTTGTTGGAAGATATGTTACGCAACCATTAAATGTAGCCTAGGGGCTGTTCCTTTCTAGCTGTTCTGTCTGTACTTTCTGTCCGAGGCATGTGCAATTACACTGGATGTCTGTAATTTATGTCCAAGATATGCGCAGTTACAAAGGATCAACACCTCACAGTGTAACTGCACATGTCTCGGACAGAAAGTACAGACAGAACAGCTAGAAAGGAGCAGCCCAATATATACAGTGTCATTGACACATTGTAAGAGGTATCTACCTTCTTCTGGAACAGGTTTTCTGTTTCCATTGATCGTAGATTTGTCACCGTCCTTTCCATGAGAGTGTAACGTCTCTGAAGCTGGTGTTTTGAGGTCTATCGGTACAGCAGACAAACACACAGCCTGAAAACAACATGACATGTAATAACCTGATCGTATTCTGCCAGATGGCGTAATGTATGGCTTGGGGGTGTATCCTGACCACAAAATAAGAGTGTACATTGAGCATGCTCTCAAGTCTGGATTTGGTGAGTGAGTCATTTAGGGGCCTGCTCCTTTCTAGTTGTAATGTCTGTACTTCCTGTAAGACGCATGCAGTTATACTGTGCAGTGCTTGGTAACTGCATGTGTCGGACAGAAAGTACAGGCATTACAGCTAGAAAGGAGCAGGCCCATGGAGTTTAATGTTGTTGCGGGAATCTTTCAAAATTTGCCTGGAATTGGACCAGAATAAATATCCACATTATTATTATTATCATAATCGATGCTTGGCTAAGTGTACGACTGGCTAAGTTTACGAAAAGAAATAATGAATCTCTACCAAGGTCTCTCACCTGGAAGACTGCTAGTTTGGCCGCTATGTTGTCCATGACATCATCTCCATCCCACACGCAGCCAAGTACAGTCGCCCTCACGTGATGCGTCTGCTTCTTCTGGTCCGCCTCCCAGGCGTCTAACTTGGCCTGCTGGCGAGCTTTCAGCAAGTCTGGTGTGATCTGAAACACGGGCGTTCACAGTGAGTTGCTGCAGGAACCTTTCACCCATTTGCAACGAGGGCACTCACAGAACTGGCAGCAACTAGCACAGCGAGAGAAATATGCAAATGGCATATGTAAAAAGAAGTTACAGCACTTGCAGGGAGGATTTCTCAGTACTACAAGTCTGCTATGCTAATGTTCTATTTAAAAAAAAACATTGGCTAGGAAATTGTTGTTGATTCGTCTGTTTATTGGTAGCTATGCGCCAGACATCCAAACATGGCTATTTACACAATGACATACCTCCTCATCCTGGTCACACCCCTCGTCCTCAGATAGATAGCCATGAGGCACCATCCACCCATCTTCCTCCTCTTCCTCTGGTTCTTCCTCCTTTTCCTCTCCCTCTCCCTCTCCTTCCTCCTAGCAACATAACACCTCCAAACGTTACAACTGTCCACCACCTCCTCATCTAAGTTCCATCACCAAATGAAGGCACAAGAGCCAACTATTTAATTCAGGAACTGAACAACTACAATTAACAATACTCCTTGACAGTTGTAATACAGAAACATTCAGGAAATAAGAATCATTCAATGTATATACTATATAATCACATGGTCTCTGTAAAAGCCACTGTCATGTGCAACTACAGAATTGGACTGTGACATGTTTACTAGCTAGACACATGTAGGCATGACAGGTCTGGGTGTAACTTGTAAGGCTGTGACATAGACAGACATGACAGGTCTGGGTGTAACTTGTAAGGATGTGACATGTGTACTGGCTAGACAGACGTGACAGGTCTAGGTGTAACTTGTAAGGATGTGACATGTGTACTAGCTAGACAGATGTGACAGGTCTAGGTGTAACTTGTAAGGCTGTGACATAGACAGATGTGACAGGTCTGGGTGTAACTTGTAAGGCTGTGACATAGACAGACGTGACAGGTCTGGGTGTAACTTGTAAGGCTGTGACATGTGTACTAGCTAGACAGACGTGACAGGTCTAGGTGTAACTTGTAAGGCTGTGACATGTGTACTAGCTAGACAGGCGTGACAGGTCTGGGTGTAACTTGTAAGGCTGTGACATGTGTACTAGCTAGACAGACGTGACAGGTCTGGGTGTAACTTGTAAGGATGTGACATGTGTACTAGCTAGACAGGCGTGACAGGTCTGGGTGTGCGTACCTCGCTGCTGGAGACGCTCTCCCCGGGTTCCTCCTCCTCCCACTCGTCATCGCTGTCCACCTCGTAGTCAAACAACTCCTGCATAGCAACAACATTGCCGTCAGACCATTACAGCAGTAACATTACATCTACATTACATCTTCCAATTGATAATTTACAACTTACTATTCAAACTCTTCGTGAGCCGAGGAGTTTTTATAACAGCTCGACAATTAATTTAAGTTTCTCATAGCCCCAGTGAGGTATTATTTTATGTCGCAGCAGAAATCTTTCACCCATAATTGGCGATTCTCATAGTGAAGTGCTGTACTTCATAAATAGCCAGACAATCATGAAAGTGAATATTTCTCTGAAGAACCAATGCTCACCGTGTCTTGAAGGAAAGGATTCTTTGGCGTGATCTTATTGCTGAGTTTACGCCAGGTCCCGTAATACGGAGGTCGGTAGTTGGTGTGGAACTGAAGCAACTTGCAGTGGTGGCGTTCTAGTGTCCGTCGTGACTTGTCATCTTCGTCTTCTTCAACACACATCACGTCATTGTCTTCATCAACGTCGATAGCATCGTCTTTCTCTTCTGGTGGTGGCCTGGAAGCATTCAGGATTCGGAACAATGAGACAGTGTTTGGTGCATGGATACAACACTGTCTTAATATACGGTAATAGATACAACATTGTACTAAGCATGGCCAAGGCTCAGTAGTCAACATACCTTTCCACGATGGTTCGCAGACATTTCCCCTTCTGATAAGATTCTTTTACAACTTCATCCACATACAGGCACTGACATTCCTGCAAGCATTGGAAATATAATAAGGAAAAAGCCACAATGTTTTCTTTGCTTCTTTTTGTTATTGGATTGAAATACTTTAAAAAGACTTATATTACGCAAAGGTAACTTGCGCGGAATCAAAGTCCGCGCGGAAATTGAAGCCCCAAGTTTTGCTCATTGATTGAAGCAGCAGTAATAGGCCTAACATTCGATGACACCATTATCAATAGCATCACAGCTATTTTCGCCCGCAGAGTTTCATCATACTGCCTATATTCCCCACGCTTTCGCTTCCTACTTTCATTCTGTTTGTCAACAGAAACGTTACCAGCAGAGATCAACTCAGCCTCGTTTGAAGTTTTACAGTCACGTGGGTTTATCAAACCCGGTGTTTTCGGCTGCGGAGAATTCAACCAAGCTCTGATAGACATAGTATACATAATTATGGTGCCTTATATACGTACGGTAAACTAGGCAATCTAATTCTGTGCTATTTCACTGTTTATTTATCAAAGTGTTATGTTTTTAGCATGAGAACGTATTTCCTGTCGATGAATCCATGTGGTTTCTTCTCACCTAATCTTGTCAACATTGATAATCAGCTGACAATAGTAAGCCTACTAGAGGTAGGTGAGGCCACTTGCTCTATTCATGGCTAATTACTTGGCCGAATCCTATATTAATTGACCTTTGCGACTGTTTATGTTTCTACTTGCCGGTGACCACTCTATACGCGAGTGAAAAGTACATAGAATTTTTTTTAATTTTCGGCGATGCGCGTAATTTGATTCCCACGTACATGTCAATAATGTCACTTGCGAGTAATTTGAGTCTGCGTAATTAAAGTCTTTTACAGTATATCACAAATAGTTATTTGTTACTTGTCGTCGTTCACCAATGGGCACAGATATACTACAAATAGTTTACTCTAAATGGAAAGTGAGTGAGCAGAACTATTTCACTTAAGATTATTCAATGTGCTAACAGAGATGACGTGTTTCATACCTGTTTCAGAATGTGCTCATCCAACAAACTTCTTCTGTCCTCAGACAGCTGCTGGCGATACACTGGTGCCAGAGTCATATCTTTCTTTAATTGAAACGGCATGAAGAATGACGATTCTTCTTTTGGCTGAAATCAAAGAAATATTGAAAATATTAATCAATCCCTGATGGTTGCCCACATGATCACACAGATTAAGCATATTTAATTTTGTATTTTCTACATGATGTAGACACACATCTCAGTCCATCCCCATAAGGCATGCTCAAAGTGCCACATGTTATTCCTGGTCAATGGATCAGTGTACACTCAATGTCCCTGGGGAGTAGACCGTAGTATTACTTTAGGTGGGGTACGGATTAGCGACTTGGAACAAACCTTGGCAGCTTGTTGTTGCGCTTTCTTTATGAAGAAACTAGTGAAATTCTGCTTCAGCTTCATGTTCTTTTTATTCTGAAAGATACAACCAGAAAAGTTCTTGGATGCAACAACAATCATAGGACATTTCACAAAGATTATACAATGTCAATTTTCCATGTAAATTCAGACAAGATATTTTCTCGATTCCTAAATGAGTGAATATGGAGTTTAACGTCGCTGCGGGAATCTTTCACCCATTTGCGACGTGATTCCTAACTGTCCAGTCTTGATATCTACGACACTAATCATTGACATCGAATTTTACTCATTAAAAGCCATGACCACGTCATGTCTCAAAGTGCAGTACAATCTAAGACATGTCGCTCAGTGAGGTTGGTCAGTACCTTTTCCTCTTCTTCACGGAGCTTCTCTTCTTCTCGTAATCTCTTCTCCTCGTCCTTCTTACGTTTCTCTTCAAGTTTGGCACTACAACCGGAAGCCACAATCAATGAAATTCTACCTGACTAAATAATCGGCTAACAATTCAATGGAAAACCACCAACAGTTAGTTTAATTCAATATTATTTCACACATTGCAGTTTGTTACTTCAAGATAAGGAAACTTGTGAGTATACACATAACTGCCAACATACCAACTGCACTGAGCAAGTGCACACATTGCATTTGATCATAATCACATTGGATAGGTAAATTCTACCGACCCCATGTCAAATCCTCGATGCAGGAGTTTTCAGCAGATTTTCAGGTGTTTTTTTCTATGCCACGTACCAGGCACACACTATGACAAGAACGGTACATACTCAATTAATTCTTGTTTCTTCTTTCGTTCTTCCTCTTTCTGTTGTGTTTTCTCACTCTTCTCACTTTCCAGCTGTTTTTTCTTCTCCAAACGATCTTTCTCTTTTTTCTCCTGAAATAAAAAGTCATTTATTAAAAGGATTCATACACTTGGGAGATTTCACCTATGCCCATTTTTATTATTGGTCATATATAATATGAACTTTCAGGCATGAAATGCCATGCAAACCCATCGAAATACACCATTGTACAAATGTAAACAATCAATTGTTTTGAAATTGGTGAGGCCTTCTCAACACGGGTTTCTCTGCACGGATTGCACAAGTTTCTCGCACACACAGCGTACTCATAACGGGTCTCTGCACGGATTTCCCACGCATGGCGCAACGTGGATGAAGTCACATGTCAACATTGCATGTGTAAATAAACTACTTAAAATTAGCATAGTTATCGATAGCGCGTCATTTGGAAGGAATCAATCACACTATGTGGTGCAGGATCATCAGCTCTATAAGTTTGATTTTGGTGTACGAGTCACTTTAAATAAACAAAGATGAATTATAGCCTGTATATGAATCAGATTAGATTGACGCAATTACATGGAAATAACAGTGATCGAAATTAACACTAGCTGAGGACATGTCTCCCAATGCTTAAAGGTATACCAAGGGCTAGTAGAAATTCATAACATTTGTTATTTGTATCACTATTCAGACTAGTAAGTTTTAAAGTTTGTATCTATAGCTGCACCTTTTCTTCCTTTTTCTTTTGTTCTTTATCCATTTTTTCCTGGTCTCTTTTCTTCTTTGCTTCCAACCTCTGCTGCTCCTTCTCGTCCTTCCTCTTCTGTCTGGCGGCCTCCTTCTGTTCTTGGATCCTCTGCTTCTTAGCATCCCTCTCCTGCTTCTTCTCCTGACTCTTTACTTCAGACATCTGCAACACAGCCAACACCAGGCATGACTACCAATGTATTTATTTACATTAGTCTGTGAACCACCACGCTAATTTCAGACACTTGACAATTTGAATATCAGAAATTATTGCACACAAAAAAATAATGATAATAATTATTGCACTAAGAAGCTGTGTCTGTGCCTATTCAGCAGTGGGAATCTGTCACCCATATGCGACGACTTTCACAAGAGAACTGCCAATTGTTCCACATTAAACTTTCTGTATCAAAAATTGGTTTTGTATTTTCCCCCATTAGATACCAAGCAATACTATCACTGGGATTGATATGCTAATCTACAAAGTATCCAAATGGTATGCAGTGTAATATTTATTATAGGTAAACATGACCCGAGTGATTTAGGGTCTTGCATCACAGCTATATATTGATCATCAAAAACTGACTTAAGCCCTTTTATGAATACGGCCCCTGGAGTATTTCATCCATATGAGAAAATGATTGTATATCTTGGTAAAGATGAATTTTAATTAAATTTACCTTCAAGCTTTTGGGCCTGTTACGTAGTTTACTGTTGGGTGTACTTGTTTTCAGTATTCCATCTTTCTCAGGTTTAGTTTCGGATACAGAAGCTTTGCAACTTTGGTCTGCATCTTTTGGACTGTGGCTCTCGGTAGACAAGTCAGCAATACTGTTATTTCCTCCACCCGAAACATCAGCAATGCTTTCATCGTTTTCGTTATCAGAATCCTCATCGGATGATGAACTGCTTTCAGCCTCACTTTCAGTTTTATCTGTAGTAGATGACAGGTTCAAGCACGATGTCTTGCTGATGTTTCCAGAATTTTCTAATTCTTCAACGGTTTCTTTCTTGTCTGTGCTTTCCTCATCAGAGTTGTCTTCCTTTGTGCCTTCAGTCACTGTGGGTAAAACATCCGGTGACGGGGATGAATTAGATTCCGTCGATTTCTCTTTAGTCTCCAGATTTCTTGTTACTTTGACTTCATCATCACTTATTCCAACAGGCAATGGCTTTTTCATCTTGGAATTGAGATCAGTAGTAACCTCAGCTGCTACTGTGTGTTCAGGTTTAGCCGTGGTCTTATCAGGAATAGTTGTGTTATCAGAGTCCTCATCAATGATAACAACACTTTTACATTCACCCACACATACATCTTTGTTTTTAGGTAGTGTTTTCTCGATATCGTTGTCATGACATTTCTCAGACTTGGTTTCTTTGCTGCTTGGCACCTCAGAATGTTCGACCTTTGTTTCTTTAGAGCTTGTGATCTCCAGACTAGTAATCGGCTCCTCATTCTCAATCTCGGTCAAATCCACGACCTCGTTGGTCGATGAAATCTCTTCCTGCGAAGACTTCTTCACAAATCTTTCCAGAATATTAGTCTCGCATGCTTTACGTTTGTGCATCGCAGACAGGGGAACATTCTCAGCTTCTGAGCTGGAACTGACTTCATTGTCATGGTCAGTTGGCTCGCGTTTCTCAGAGGCGTCATGTTTGAGTCGATCTAATTGGTGTTTATTTATAATAACTTTCTGGGCTTTGGCACTTGGGGTATCCTGATCAGACAACTTGCGTTTCTTTGGAACACCATGAGGGCTTGTATTAACAGGGAGCTGGCTTTTGAGTCCTAAAGGCTTAAACGGCAGGCGTGCTGTTGAAAGAAGTTAAGAATATAATAAAAATAATCAATTGACAAGTGATTCTCTTATTTTTTACATGTTGAGATTCATTGAAAATAGCATGACCAAGATTTGATAAGGACTTCCATGATTGCAGATTAATTAATAAATTGAGCGAATTATTGTTTTACGTCCAGCGGGAATCTTTCATCCATATGTGACAAATTTTAATACATTTTAAATCTTCATGTATTTTGCAAAACAGTAAATGTGAAATCTATACATGATAAATAAACACCTTGCTTCAGCTTCTTGGCAGCTGATGGAGACTCTTCTTCAATTGTAATATTCGTGGAATCTTGATTCTGCATTCCTGAAAAATCAGAAAATCACCATTATTAAATATCCCTATTGATCATTTTATTTTGAATTCATGACAATAAATAACAAAGAATTATCCAATAACTCTCAAACTGGAGGCCCACTGATGTGCTACAGGTTGAATATATTTGGGATGCTATAGCTACCTTCTTTTAGTTCCTTAGATGGCGTTGGAGACTTCTCTTCCTCAATGATAATGGTTGTATTTGTTGAATCCTGACACTGCATTCCTGAAACATATATACAGTTCAACTATTAAAAGTTAAGATTTAAATGGACTAGTACTTTACGTGGCAGTGGAAAAAATGGACCCATAGGCATTAAAAAAAGGGGAAAGAAAAATTGAGTCTTCTTTTGACACTATACCCTCATAATTTCTCCTCCACAACAGGATATTATCATTTTAAAAATATCACATATTGATTGATGGATACATATAAGGAGAATTTCATTCATGTGTTTGGATATCA
This sequence comes from Lepetodrilus fucensis, assembly GCA_032361325.1. NCBI lineage: Eukaryota > Metazoa > Mollusca > Gastropoda > Lepetellida > Lepetodrilidae > Lepetodrilus > Lepetodrilus fucensis. Next base: position 7,613 of record JAUTBV010145919.1, on the reverse strand, counting down.
TTGTTATCCTACGACAGCCTTGTATTTATGTTACTTTCATCAATGAGTAGAATCAAAACACATGATATCAAAACACATGATGTTTTGCCCCCAATATATTGTGCCCCCCAATCAATCCACCCATCCACCCCTTATATCGTTTACCTCTTATATTGTGATACAAGATTCTGTCTTTGTGAATCGATTCATAATTTTAATGTATATTGATTTTATAATACATGTTATTTCCGCTCTTATTGAGTTTAAAGTTAGATTTCAGGATTTTTCAAAATGATTTTAAGTCTTAGTAGCAAAATATAATTGTTTTCAAATTTTCTCTTCATCACTGACTTATTTTTGTGACAGTGGATCATTCTGATCAGTAGGAGCATCTTATATCACACCCGGCTACATTCTCCCCCTCCACATGGTAACTCGTCCTCGAGTCACTAATTCAGCCACTTCTGAGCCACCAGGGAGCTAGGAATTCTCTGTGGGACAATTTAGCGAGAACATACCACCGGCAACAACTCGAATACACGTTGGGCACCATTGAAACAGAGAATTCCTAGCTCCCTGGCAATACTGGATATTTTAAGAAATAATGATCTTCATATAACATGACATGATTACTGAAAATGTTGAAACTTGCTACGTATCGTATCGTGAGCCTGATATTGTGATACCTATTGTATCGCGAGATAGGCAAATCGTGGCACCCCTATTACATGTATTAGGACAAGTACGTTTTAAAGTTAGGTTTCTATCACTGTATGCTGTCACTGTGTGTCACATACATCAGCTGTACACACATCAATGAAAATTTAATTAGCAATAATACATTTTGTTATGATTGTTAACATTGTAATTTAAGTAGGAATTAACCAGAAACTGTAACATCAACATTTTAGGCTAGGACTTAAATGCCTCTAATGTATAAAAGTCTCCTCCACAACATATGAAATACTGTGAAAGGACCCATAACGTCAGGGGAGTAGCTAGGGTTATGTTACCTAGGGTTATGTTACTGTTGACGTCACTATGTCAACGATTTGGTTAAAAGACAAGTTGGAATATGTTGTGGCTTTTTCTGTGTATCTGCATACGTCTGCATCAGCTGTGCATTGTTCTACATATTTAATATTATGACCATTTTATTTATTTGTACTCACAAACATGTTAATAGAGTTCTAAAAAATATTGGCAATTAGTCCAGAACCTAAATATCTACGAATCACGATATTACAGAATAATTTACGATTTTGCTGACATTGTAGAATGATAGAATCTCCACTTTTTGCTTTAAATAATTTCCCATAGCAAATGCTTGTGCTCATTTCAGATATACATCTAGTTCATTTGATGTATTAATGCGATAATAATTGCGAGATACTGTTAGTGTTTAAACTATCCTTTTAAAATAAGTTGGATAAAACTCTACGAAGAGAAACAGGTAGATCCATGATTTGCAGATTTGTTTATCCAGCATTTTGGGGAGAACTTTGACAACTCACCATTTGCTCGCTTTTTCGCACAGCTGGCAACTTGTGTCATGTTTTAAAAACTGGGATTTGTGAACATTTATTGAGTTCTGTTATATTACACCTAAGTATATCATAAACCTACTTGTTCTAAAGAGTTATCACAACATGACAAAGTAACTTGGCGCGAATGTTTTTCGTCCCTGGCGCCTTTACACGGAGCACAAAATACACGAAGAAATGATTGGCTGCAAAATTATTATTGTACAAACTGTATTCTATTAAAATTATATTAGTTTCATAAATGTTATGCTAATTAATTAATGCATATAGATAATAAAATTATCTCATTTAAGAAAACTAAATACATATTTTGTGCGATACTTCTATAAAATTAGTTGATGCTACATGGCAGGCAACTTATTTTATATGAAATTTAGTAGCTGTAAGGGACATCACTCTTGATGTCATATTGTACTACCAGGCTGCACGTATTTGACCCTGGGCGTAAATACGGAAATTAGCCTTTTTGATTGAACACAATTCGAAAAGTCTAGTTGTTATAGGCCTACTGTCAAAGAGTTACCCGCCTTTTCCATTGTTGTATGGTACTTCAAGTACATGTACAATCATTGTTTCATAAATCACCATTAATGTAGATGCTTGTACTATATACATGTAAAATATATGTAATATTTATGTCAGTAGCAGACAAAATAATTGTATTATCATTTAAATAGTTGGCAAGACATAATTGTGCATAAAAATCACTCTTTGCTGACACGTGTCATGGTCAACGTATTTTACTTGAAAGTAGTGCCTAATGTTATGCCTATGCATCATGCGTAGCCTACCTTTTATTTGTCTTTGAAAACTATATTAAAATATTGAAAACCAGTGAGACCTACGGAAAATATAGCTTGTTGTCCAATATACTTGTAGGCCTATAGACCAATCAAATGTAGGCCTACATACTTTCAGATAATTATTAAAATACGTTTACAAACCGTGATTGTATGTATGCCTTTAACGGATTGTCTAATACAAATATAACAATGACATGGGGACTGAATGTAAGCTGGGTGATGTCACTCGATCAACCAGTGTTCAGTATTGATGACTATATCATCTAGATATAGCATATTAATTGAAGTCAAATTGTTGTTGAATGCTGTGCACATTGCATTATTAACTACCCTGGGTAAAGCTTACTATAATTATGTTTTTAATTTAAATATAAACTACTACATGTATAATACTATAAGCGGTTGATAATGATTTACTTCACGTGCAAGTATCGTGTTATTGGACAAGGAGTCGGAGCTAGAATTAATAGCAGTTTCTATTTACACAATTTATATTTGGTGCATTCAAAACAAACAACAGCAGCAACAACAACAACAACAGCAGTAGCAGAAGCAACAGCAGCAACAACAACAACAAAAGGAGGGGGGAGGTATTTTTAATGTATGTTTAAAAATATATATTATTCGTTTATAGTACTTTTCTTTGAACCCATTACTAGCTGTAAAATCAAACACTACTTATATAAACTGGAGTAAGAACTTTAGTAGGCCTATAAGTGTAACCACGTAGTCTAGTCATAACATTATTGCTTTGCTTCTCGATCTAATATTTATATGCACATGTTCAAAGCACTCCTTATCAATGGCAGTATTGGTTATTAATTATATTACTTTTTAACCAGTAACCAATCAAATTAGCTTAGACTTTGTATCAACCAGTGTCTGTCGGTTTTTGTTCATGTTCAAAGGTATATTATTATATATACGACTTGCTCCTTCACTAATTAGTATAATCATGTACTAAAGACTGTTACACTATCGGCGGAATGTAATACAAAATAATTATTTTAAAATTATATTTTCCACAATGGAAATCATTGTTGGCGGAGCCATAACCAGGGAATCAAACGGACTAAAAACAAGAACATAATTATTTGGATGTAGCTTCTTTTGACTAAAGTTTAATATAAATAAATTAAAAGAAGTAATAATTTATAGCTAATCTTGTCAATCTGTCAACTCACTGCAAAATGGCTGAGACTGACCACATGCTGTTGACTTCAAATGTGTATACGCACTCTATTCTGGAAACTCGAGTGCCCTCCTAACTATCTGAGGGCTCTTAATTTTAATGGAAAAGTAAACTTGTAATACAAAAACAAAAAGCTCAACCTTTTCAAGGTGGCTTCAATTAAGATGCTTCTCAATAATCATACCAGAAAAATATTAGGTATACCACAATGTGAGGTGTGAACATGTGTGATTAACACTGATTATATATATTTATGTGTAATAAACTTTGATTTATGTTTAGCAAACAGAAGAGACTATTGGTTTTAAGTGCCTTTGGCCCACGGGCAGGCGTTATTTCTACCCCTGATATTAACAAATATGTCAGTATATTAAAAGATCAGGAAATCTAGCTATTTTTGTGTAAATTGTAAGATCTTCTGATTTAGGAAAACAGATGGAACCTTTAGTTTTACAAATATTCCCATACCCACACATCTTACTATTATACGGTGGTAATTTGTACATCTCCTAACTCCTATTATAGCACGAATCCGTGGTAATAAATTAACACGTGAACTGATCAGTAGACGTCCGTAATACGACAACACCATCAAGAGTAGTAGTTAGGAAAATAGTATTATATGACGTCTAAAAGGGATGCCCCTACGGTGGTGGGAGTACTTCACAGAGAAATAATCACGGGTGTTTGAGTAATAGTGACGCATGTGAGACCCTCACAGCTGTCAAAATGTCGCTTGCGGGACTCAAGAAACAGTTCAACAAGGCTAACCAGGTATAGTGAAGACATTAAATAAATTAAACAAGAAATCGTATCTGTAAAGTGTCGAACAAGTGGTGAATGAGCCAAGTCGTGTTTTGACAGTCGGTGTTACGACAGGTCATAGGTTGATATCGCTGGTGTACCTATTCAACCAGTCACGCTTCCATGGGCTTTGGGTGGCAGTGGGTGTGCTACTGTTACCGCTATCTAGTAGTAAATAGTAGGCAGTAGTGATCAGCCTGTATACACTACTGTCTTATTTTGATTGTTTATAATGATAGGTCGTTGACAACATGTGTGTTACTGTCAGTTTGTGTGACAGTGTAGGGTTCCCAGTGGAGTACTGTACTACAGTCAGTAGAACTATATTTTTCCAAGTCATTTCTGTAATATTGGATGAAGAGAAATAAATGACCAATCAGTATGCACAGATATGAATGTCTATATTGAAAAATATCATGTACATAGCTTATGCTCAAATCCACACTGCTCCAGTCTACCTAGATATAAATTGGTACCTGGTAGGATGAGATGGAATTGTGAATGTTAAAGCTCGTTCAGACCTAATGCGATTACCGCAGCGTTTACTGTCATGGTGTCGCTGCAACAGATTACTCCTATAAGTTATAGAAAACTGCGCGGGGAACCGTTCTGCTGTCAAACTCAACGGAAAACCTTGGGATTAACCAATGCGGCTGCCGCAAGCCTTTAACCTATTATGGCTTCCTGGATTGTATACTCCCCAGGGTGTTGCTAAGGTGAAACAAGCACATTGGTATACTGACCAGGGTAATACTATATATAGCGCTATGACTTTTATGAGCAAGCTTAATATACACATTATTATTTATTAATTGTTTATTGACATTAGTGTGACAGTGTCATTGCATAAGGATGTTCAAACTATTCCTGCTGCAATGTAAAGTATTATTAATTAATTCATTCAGCCATTATTGAAACTATGGTCACTATCTATCTGATAATATAACATGTCAGTTCTTGCCCTTGAGGTTCAGAAATGTTTTTGAGAAAGATTTCATTCTCAACTACATTTTGCATTTGTGTTTTATGCACAAAACGTGAGTTGAGCATGAACTTATACTAAAAACTTCTGGACATGGTTGTCATTCTATGTGCTCCATGAGTCATTAACCCTAGACATTCTAGACCCTAGAATAAACAAACAAACCAAAAATCACTTAATCTTGTCTTTGACTTGCTCCACTTTTAGTTCTCAGTCTACCATGGTCTACAGAGATAATACTAAACCATTCTTATAGTTTTGTGAGCATACACTTTTCGAAGATTGACTTTATTTTAACCTCGTCGCAAATGGGTGAAAGATTTCTGCAGCAATGTTAAACTCCATATTTTTTTAACCAATGAATATCTTGAAAATTACATATTATCATTTTCAAATGTTTATTGAAAAATAATATGTTCCAATAAATTGTCTAGACCCTATATTGTTCGTCATAAAATGTTTTCATAAAAAAAATATAATCTTTTAGTGAAAACATTATAATAATTCTATTAAAAACACACCTATTTTTTATATTTTGGCTTTACTATATTACAGTTAAAAGCAAATGCTATTTCGGGTTGTCATCTGACCATAACAAATGTGAGCAGTCTGGATGGATACGATACTAGTAATCAGTTCAGTTCATATCCTGATTATGATGTGCATTGACATTGCTAATTATTATAAAAACAGTAAGTCTCATCTGGTTCATTTCCGTTGACAGAATACCAGTGATACTAATCGGAAATATAGTAATTAATTTATTATTCTCTCAACTTGCTGTTTTTCTTTCTTCTAGTATGTCAGTGAGAAGATTGGTGGTGCCAAGGGAACAGAACTTGACGATGAATTCATTGAAATGGAGCGGGTAAGATTAGAATATATACAAAAGTTCAATGTTAAAGGTATCCTACAGGCTAGTAAAGATTTCATGTTTTGTTATTTATATCATTATTCAGGCAAGTATATTTTAAAGTAAGTACCTAGATGTTAAATTTAAAAAAAATATAAATGGATATCACTATGTGATAGCACACATGGTAACATGTCGGACTAAAAATCCAAAGTGTTGAGTTCAAATCCAATCAAAGATCTCAGGATCTCATCCAAGGTGGAGATCAATGTGGGAAAGACTATAGTATGTACAATAACTAGCGTACAGTTACTGTAAAATACTTTAATCACGCGGACTCAAATTACGCGCAAGTGACATTATTGACACTTAGTACCCGAGAATCAAATTACGCGATTCGCAAAAAAATATAAAAATATTCTGTGTACTTTTCATTCGCGTATAGAATGGTCTACACTGGTATATTCCATAACTGATATTCAGATAACCATGAACAGATCACTGCACTATCAGTGAAGTAATGTTAAATACAGCAGCATAGCCGCCCCCTCCTCTCTCCTCCCCACTCACTCTCATCCCATTATAATTATTGATGTCCGGAGACAAATATATACACTGCATTATTTACGTCAAGTCTGCTGTGACCTACTTATGCTGATTCAAAGGCACTGTATAGTGGTACTTTTCTATTATCATGATTGACACGTTATGATGATCTGGATACTAGTACTATACCACAGTACATCAGTGGTGGTCTGTGGTAGTCAGTGGTGGTCATCACAGTCATCCAGACAGGCCACACATACATATTCATGAGTCGTGTTGGTGTGTGATCATTGTATAAATTAGCTGCAAGTTTTGTCTCAAGTTTCCTATCTGCCACTACTAGGATGAAGATGCTATATGTGTTTACTACCGTTGTACTATGTGCTCACTACTTTACCATTGTATGGGCTCGACTACTGTTGTACTCTGTGCTCACTATGGTACCACATATGTGCTCACTATTTTACCATTGTATGGGCTCACTACTGTTGTACTTACTATGGTACCATATTGTACTATGTGCTCACTACCGTTGTACTATATCTGCTCACTATGGTTCCGTTATAACATATGTGTTCACTATGGTACCATTGTACTATGTGCTTAACTATTCATATAGCTTTTTACACATGTGCAATATATTGGCTAGCTTTCAACAACATTCTTCATTTTTAAACTTCTTTTCATATTGTAAAATAATTAATTGTTTTATCGTCGCAAATTGGTGAAAGATTCCTGCAGCGATGTTAAACTCCATATATTCACTCACACTCACTACTATGTGCTCATTAGGGGTGACTATCACAGGTAATTTCACTATCACGATTGCATTACGATAGTTAGAATTACTATCACGATACTATCACAATTTGACAAAGATATCGCGATAGTATCACGATAGTACTTGAGT
>JAUTBV010145908.1:0-10985 GCA_032361325.1 Lepetodrilus fucensis | reverse complement strand
TTATTTGTTTTGAAAAATAAGTCTAAAATGTGTCCCCCAATGGAACTAAGTCAGATTTCATCAATCCAGAGGTGATAAATAATGTTTACATCATGTGTTCGATCTTCTTACACTTACGGATAATATGTATTACACTTGAGGATAATATTTTTACACTTACGGGTTATTTTACACTTATGCCATCCATCTATCTATCCAACACCCACATTCACATCCAAATGTCTTTCTCCTTCGACAAAGCAAATTTGAGTTATCATTTGCTGTTATTATAATTTGGGTCCTACACCTGATAACAATTTGGGCCGATTGGAATTATTACAATTCAATGCAATTTTGCGTTGCAATTCAGGTCGGTCAGTTATTACAATTCAATGTAATGTTTATTACAATTCAGGGCAGAATTTGGAGGTATTACAATTCAGGGCAGTTTTTATTGCGTTTTCAGGGCAAGTATTACAATTTGGGGCGATTATTACAATTCAGGGCTCTACATGGGCGTTCGAAACAAGCTCTCTTAATGCATGTTCTTGTATGTCACGATTCGTTAATTATAACAAAATACATTAGTGATGCCCATCTATATAATATGTTATAGTCAAATGTAATCGTGTAATGTTTAGAGATTTCGTGAAATTACTGCGAGGTCCAGGGGTTTCGTGAAATCCCTAAAATGATTTCGAGAAATTGCTGAAAAATGTAGTCGGGGATTTTACGAAATCCCTAAAATTAATGGAATATACATGTATTGCTATGTGCGGGGTGTTCCCAGAAACTATACATCATTAATAATATTTTGCTTGTAACATAATTTTGTTCTTCATGTCATATCATGTTAAAATATCCATGACAATATTCGCAAAGTAAACATAATTAAATTCCGTCTGAAAAACATTGAAGTACACTACCCTTTCAAGACGCTCGGCTATTGTCTGGTGTTGTTCGCTGAGAAAGTGTTACGAGATTGCTATAGTATCTTCGTTAATACGATCGCGAGAGCTTCACGATAGTTTATTCACTGCAAATTCTTATATAACATTATTGGTGTATTCACGTTATTCATTACATGATTCTTGCGAAACGAATTATTCCTCTTGGTAAATTTGAAGTCCATGCATAACAACATTTCGCACTTTCTATTCTATTGATTCAGAACATAATAGGAGCTGCAAGTGGAGCGATTCTATTTATAGACGTATCCAGTTAACTGATTTTGGTGAATAGAGTGTAGGTGAAATATGTATGGTTGTTGCATCCCGATTTATTACACGTGAACCATGCTGAACAACATAATTCATCTCTGAAGAAATGTAAGGATACGATCCCTGTAACGTCGTATTAAGATTTTCTCTTGATTTTTAGTAAATCTAAGGCCTAGACTTCTGTTAGCCTATCACCGGAATTCCTAGTTGTATATGATATTTTTCGAAATTCTAAGAATAGACATGATGCACTTGCACATGGCCCTTTTTACAGAATATGAACTCATGCATGCGTTTCTGTTTTTATCTTCGTATTGTTGTGTGTGCATGAACTACTCCTTCATATACCATGTATATAATAATTTATCTGTGGTTGTTACATGTTACCGACTCTATAGGCTAGCCAATGTGTGTGTGTGTGTGTGTGTGTGTGTGTGTGTGTGTGTGTGTGTGTGTGTATTTAAATGAGTTTACAGTCGCCATCTCAGCAGACTGGTCCCTCCTTGGGACGCATTTGTCTCACAGCCTTGGAGAGCGGTGTATGTTATTGTCTGCTTGTGTTAGCTCACTCTGGAATATTAATGTCGCAGTTAACAAGAATATCCCACTCAGACACAGTATAGGTGACTCTGAGGGAGTCACGTAAACTTCCCTTTATGCTGAGCGCCAAACAGGGTGACATCAACTACCATTTTTGCCGTCTTTAGGTATGAACTGGGTTTGCCAAACCGACCTTCCGCACTCGTCGGTGTGCATCCGCCATATGACACTGGCTTCGTTATATGCTGAGATATGATGTTATGAGATTGGTGTCCTTCCCAGGTGATAATTATACCACATTTTAGATTAATTAATTAATTAAATCAAGGTAGCATGTTTCTTTTCTATATATATACATGTATATCAGGAAGTGATGTAAGCCTTGGGTTACGCCCTGACTAACTTGCTACCCTTTCGTAAATCCTGGAGCGCAATATTTGTACAATCCTCTAAAATACAAGCTCAGCTCCTCTCACAAACGTAGGGTATGAATAAGCCCTGAGTCCATGCGTCGAGGATGCATATATAAAGACGGGACCGTACATGTATAATAAGTCTATACACTTACTTCCAATAACAAAGAGTAGAGCTAATGATGTCGGGGTGTGCTTCGTCATGTTTTAGCCCCTCGAACCTGTCAATCTAGAAAGAAATAAAGATGTGAATCATTTCATAAATATTATATTTCGTTATAATATCAGATTCTAATGTACAATCATAATATTGTAAAAATAATATTGTAATTTCTTTTTAAAGATAAAATAATACGAATTCAATATAGATGCCAAGCCAACCTTTACAGTGAAATCATACATATAGCCTACATGTATTCACATACAAACACATACAATAATTAAACATCAAAACCTCTGAGTTCGTTGTTATCTCTTACATAATACTTACGATTGTTTTCGCGACTTTTCAGTGTTTCTATGCTCTATAAGTTTAAGTCTATGACCTACTGTGTTTTCAGTTCGTACGATATGCTGAAACAAATTCTGGATGCTGTGTATGGCTAAACTACTTTACAGGGGACTCCGCCCCGGATATTATATATTGAAAATTGCCATCATTTGAGTATACGCATGTACTGTCCATATGAATCACGAGAGGAAATACTTCACAGAGGACACATATAACCTCAACAATTAAAATCCATGACCTATATATAATTATTGTAGTCAATATTATAAGTGCCACAATTATGGTTACTTATGTATAATTAAACGTTGATCTTTTGAAAGAATAATGAATTATTTCCGCTATACTATTACCAACAATGACCTATACAATTCGAAAACATGATACATAATGTTAGTGACTGTTTATTTGTTTTTATGCATGTCGGATATGTAGAATGTGTATACCTCGAGTATATGCATATCCTGAAATATATGCAAGTGTATACCAAATGAGTATACTCCATGTATACTTACATGACAGTAGCTCATGGAATATCTTCCCAATATACTGAAAGCATCGTTAGATAGATATTATGCATATAGATAATCATGATCTTCATAGTAATGACACACGTCAGTATTTTACGTACGCTTCAGATACAAGCGCACATAAAATATAATATATTAACCGCTGATATAGTGATAGTGATTACAGTAATAGTTTTGCAAGAATCGGGTTCAGTGGCTAATCATGTGAGTAAATAACTCAATAAAGTGGTTGTGATAAATGGTTCGCCACCAACCATCAATACACCCACACACACACACACACACACACACACACACACACACACACACACACACACCACCACCCCATACACACACACGATCCACACACACACCAACAAAAATCAACAAGACGAAAATAATTCCACATTCAATAATCAAAGCGTTCGATGCATTTTTAATATTAACTTATTACATTCTCAATAAGCACGTTTAACTTATGACTAATGTATACTATTGCATTGACGTTCCGTCTGTTCATAAATTATAATCTTTGATCTGCCAATGCAAGCCATAAAGCCAGGGTGCTTTTCGCTTCTTATTTTTTTTACAAAATACATGGTGTCCAGGTATAGAAGATACATGTACTTGATGACTAAAACTGCCCAATCAATATGTCAACGAGCTAGAGGATAGATTAACGTAGAATACATTGTGCTATCAATTGATTTATATGGTATCAAGCAAGTGGAACCATTCAAGCATGGCCTGGGTTTGATAGCTGCCACTTCCTATAATCTGATATTCTGTAATCTCTGTATATGAGGTTAACTAGTATTTGTTTCGGATCTATTTCTCTAGGCTCCTTAGAAATAAACCAATAAAAATATAATTAAAAATAAAAATAAAAATGTAAGTTTGTATCCAAAGGGTCAAACAGTATACATATTTTACATTCATGCGATTTTATGAATTTCAAAATACATTTAATTTAGTTCATATAATTCCAAAATTATATCGTATTATATGATTGTACATATCTATGCATACTCGTAAATCGTAATACTACTAGTTGCATATATACAGTATAACATTGTCTCATAAGCCGATATGGATGGGTGTTTTAATTTAAATTCACATGTGACAATTAATAAACTAAATTGAAAATCATGATACGTGATACATATTTAGAAAGAAAACAAATATATATATATATTTATGGGTAGGGTGCTTATGTTTTTAATAAGAAAACTGCTTACATTTGTCGTTTACTACGTACTAGTATACAAATAGTTTGCCTCTGTTACCTGTATACCATTTAAACTAAGTGGTGTAGAATACATAGGGCTTGTGCGTTGCATATCACTGTATATAGTACATGCGTGCTTTGTTGTCTTTATCAACTACTGATTGCACGTAACTAGCTGTACGTATAATAAATTGTATGTATACCTGTAGATAGATACGTTTTGGAAACGATACCTGAGATGGATATACCAGACCGTTATATTGTTTCTGTATTGAAGACTGAACATTTCTTCCTAATATCCAGGTATTGGTTGTCACTAAAACGATTATTTCGCCACGATAACGCCGAGACTACGTCAATTCCTAGATCAAAGCCCACGTATTGTTTAGGAATATCAGATAGCTTTGGTTTGGAGTCACGAGTTCAACTAGAAACCCTCTTGATGTGATCTTTAACGAACGTCCGCTTTGTTTGAAGGGTTGTGACAGGGAGCTATGCTATCGCGCCTCTCGTTTCATGCGGGTATGCGGAATATTTCCTAAAATATGCGAAGCGCTCGGATGCGCGTTTGTGCAGACAAACATAGGTAATTATTGGTCAAATTCGGCCTGAGTGGGGGCCAGTCTTTGTGATCAGTGTCGGTGAGTACATGGTCATTGACTAATTGTTGACTTTCAGGTGGGACCCTGGGAATCATGAACGTTTGAAATGTTCAACGTACAAACCAATAATATAATAGACTGTGTGTATACTCTCAGATATGGTAGAGACCAATCAGTCATTGTATAGTATAGGCCTACATACATTTCTGACACACACACACACACACACACACGCACACACACACGCACACACACACACACACGCACACACACACACACACTTAATCATGTCTGTATATCGGGATAAGATACCGTGCCTACCGTCGGATCTGGAATCTTGGAATTGGACCATAAGCCTATAAGACGTTAGTTTTATCATGTAGGCTAGTGATATAACGCATATCAAATTTTCTGAAGTTTGACACGATGAATATCTAAAGAATTGTACTGCTCGAGATCGTATTTAATGAAAATTCATCTTTAATATTTAGTCAAATTGAAGGACACTACTAACGCAGCGAGTAGGCCTATCATTTATTAAGACATATCTATATTTTTATCTTTCGTCGCGCCTGTCGTTGGGGGTCCTTTAATGCATACTAGTATATCTAATCTGTACTGTTGACCTCCGTACTCGACCCACCCGTCTCCACCCCCTTCGACTTGATCCGCGGGGTGTCTGGTCCGACACAGGCAGACAAAGACACTCGTCAATAACGACGGAGGACGTACATTTTATTGCATATTTCTCAGTTGTTTCACGAGTCATACATATCGTAAATAGGCCATAAATAGTCCGAGTTATCTCATTTCCCCGGCTAGGTTCAATCAGCACACCATCCATATTAATAGGCCTACCCTGTGGCGACGGTTGTGCAAGAATTTATGTACAAATGCTCTCTATATTACACATTTGTGAAAGGTATATACAAAATTATAGCAGCATAATCCATATGTTTGTATATGAGAGGGTGCGAAATGTTATGTGTGTGTGTGGGGGAGGGGCGGAGGGTATGTGGGGGGTGGGGGTGGTGGTGGGGGTTAGGGGGAGGGGTGTCCCCCATCCACACCTACCCAACCCATTTATCCTCTTCTAGAATCCGCCCACGTTTATGTACATTATTATATGGCAAGGAAAGTATGACTACATTTGCATACACTATAGCCACGGGTGTCAATCATTTTCAGGTCAACACCGCCACCTCTAAGTGCTGACTGACGACCTTTATATATGCATGTGGAGCTTGTGCAATGAAACTGTCCGATATGACACTCACCAAAGCATTATGCCAATGTGTGTATATATATATTGTCGCTAGCATCCCTTAAACGCAAGACCAGTGCCTTTCGATACAAGTAAACGAAGAGGGAAGATCAACATCACATTTAAAAACAAACCATCTAACTTCCCATAGTAGCGTATGAAAAAGCCGACACCTAGTTTGGGTATCAAGGATGCTGGTCTGTTTATAGTGTACAGCTTCAATATACAGCATACCATACATTTTGTCTGGTGAAAATGACGGTATTGTTAGCTATTATGAATAGCCTACAGTATTGTGGTGTGTTGGTCTCATTGAAGTAATTTCGTATGAACTTATAGGCCATGTTTATCTTCGTCATGAACGCACGTAGGGCCTACTTAATTACGTATATGGGTATGATAGATAAGTAATGAATTTGCTAAAGACAGAATAGAAGTGATTGTCATTGTGAGCCTTTTATTTCCAAACTTATCCACGAAACCCCGGCCATTAAGATTCCACTTTACCTCGTCAAATATTTGACGGAGCCTCCGAGGTTAAGGGTAGTCATAATAATGGCAGAGGTTTCGAGGATGTTCCAACCCCTACATTCCCTGTATTCAAGAATGAAAAAAAATATATATAAGCCACGAATAGTGCGCGCCAAATATAGTGAGGAAGCTAAATGTAGGGCCTGCTTACCAAAATTCAGAACTTGGCTTGATAAAGCTGATGCCATTTATCTTTCAATGCATCTGCAAGTAATGAATAGTAGGTGCTATTTTGGATCATGTAGTCTTCGTTGTTAAACTAATATTAACTGAATATAAAGCTAAATATATATCCAAAAATAAATAGTGGCCCTTAGTTATTTTTGTTGAGTATATAAATGGTACAGCTGTCTACAGGTGGTGGTAGCCGAACTGCATAGGCTATATGCTACTGTATACATAACATATGGCGTAGATAAGTAACCATATTAATATCTGATTAGTATTTATAATAATGTGCAATATATATACATGTATATATATATTTAGAAATGACTGCTCTCAAACAAGCCAAACAATGGGAATATTGGTATATTCTACTATATGTTTGGTATAGTCAATACCGCCATTAGCATACGCTAAAACAAATACCAGTGAATGCCATAAATCTTCTTCTTTTTTTATGTGTGAACATGTCGTGGTTCAATGAAAGGGTTAAGAAACGTAAAACGTAGTTCATGTTTGTCTTATTCTCGAATTAGCTTCATATGATGTGCTTTTATGAAATAGCATTTGACCTGCATGATAAATAAGCCCCTATCGTACAGTGTATGCATATTTATTGGTTTATATAGGCCTACATATAGTTAGGTTCCTGGTGTTCGATTCCAGGATTCTGAGAAAGGATAGGATATTCTAAATGGGGCAAAGTTTGTTACAAAGAATACTTTGCACCTTAAGATGTTCAGTTTGGGTGGTTACCCCCTACCCCCTTACGAATTGAAGCTGTCACTGATATATAGCGTTCCAATATAGACCTCATAAACATAAAAGCAAAAAATACTTCGCGGCTTTAGAGGTAACGTAAGACAAGCACCCACCCCTCTACACCCTCCACGTGACAGACTGCGAGGTCCTTCAGTTTTCAACTGTTTACAGATCTGCTATCAGGCTCGGGGGACTTAGTAGATGACCAGCTAGTCACGGTGTACCCTCCAACGGACGGACTACACAATGAAGCGGTCTTGTCTTCAGGGGGAAAGGGGGTCATTTGAATATGTGGCCATGACAATGGGGGCATTAATCAAACAGTAAAGCACTGGATTCTTTTCTTTGGCACCGAATTGTGCGTCTGCTTGTTCAATTGGACATGCACTGCTCTCGAAGACGACTCGATGACACCTGTTAGCCTTTACCAGGTAATGTATGAAATCTTGACTTTTACCTTTTAGGCGTGCGTAAATCATGAATGTGTATGGTTGTTGTATGTGTCATTTTTGTTAATGCACTACCTGTTTAGACAGAGCGTACAATAGAGGCTGTTATCAGAGTTATACTTGAATGTTTAATGTTGTCTGTATTCTGTGAATGATGGTAGTTTATAGTAGGCTATGCGTAGCTCTATTTTGTGCCGTTGACGTTACTTATTGCCAAGTTTGGCACCATATTATTAGAGCTCTCTATGGTGCCAACAAGAAACGTCAAACTATTACTAATTAGGACACAGAATAGAGCTCCGAAACAACACATATGCAGCCTATTGTGAATGGGAGCTTGTTACTAGCTGTGAAGGAAAGCTTCAAAGCTTAAATTATGATACATCGATGCTCCTACGTATATGACTCATTTAAGTTATATATTGCGTTTAGACAAGCAGTTTCTATTCAAATTAGTATTAATTTTAGAACAATCACGTTTAGAGGTCATTAATATGTCATTGTGAAGTTGAACTACATGCCATAAAATTCATAGTGGTTAGATTGGGTCCATAAGCCAGCATCTTATCATGGTTATTGGGTCATAAAGATACCTGAACATTTTGTAGTCAGAATTGTTCTTTTTCTCAGCAGATCTATGTGTACACTGTATTTCAAATGATTGTGGTTTACAATAGAATATTTTATTTTATATGCTGATGTGTGTAGACCTTTAATTTTTAATTAAAATCTGTAGTGTTAACCACCTTTCTGCTAAAGGTATTATACATGCCCAATAAACCCATACACTGGGTACTTGTGATTTTATTCGTTCCAAAGGAACATATTAATTTGCCTTTTTTCCTTATTTACAGAAGAAACTTAGAAGGACAAATTTATTTAATTCTAAAAACATTTTTAAAAGCAATTTTTAATTTTTTAAATAAAATAATTAAATATATATTTTATTAAATTTAATACAAAATTTGAATTTAAAAATAAACCAAATTTTATTTACAATACCTGGTAATAAAAGAATACCATGCATGTCCCCATACCCCTTTCCTCTCCCCACCCCCATTATTATACCCCACACCCACCCCCCACATTCTGCAATTTATTGTCTACATTATTTCACTACCTTTACACTGGACTAGTTAATAGGTGCTTTGTCGGGCAGCATAATGAGGGCAAGACACGCAATGTACATTTCAATATGTCATTACCTGTCACAGTGCAATGTCTGTAGTCGCTCTCGTACATTTCCTTCAGAGCGACAGATCGCTTACATTGCTGGAGTGTAGTCTTACATCAGCTTACACAATCCAACAGTACTTACCTAAACTTCTATGCCGATTAGTGCAATCTCGGCCATATCATTGGGAAAACTTCAATACGATATTATTGGTTTTACAATAAGGGTTTTGTTATCGTACTGAAGACTGGTCACACGAGCATATAATTATATCCAGAAGAGATTTGGGCGTTGATAGTGTAGACATTCCAGGGAAAAATTTGTACGAAATGTCCATTGAATTAGTCTGTCTAACTCTATCGCATAATTGTGTGTGTTTCTTTTGTAAATGGAGATTTCTTTTTCAGTATTTTACTTGTGTATTTTTATTTCACCGAGATCACACTATTATTCTCTGAACACTGAATATTATACACTGAAGTAAATTTCATATTTATTGCAATTTGAAATTTCACTAAATCTACTAGTTATTGAACACTGAATTTGATTTGAACACTGAATAAGATAAAATGAATATATATTTGTTTCAAAGGCATAATATCACAGTTGATAAACATGTATACCCCGGTAATCAGACAAACGAATTTCGATGCGAGACTAATTACGCTTGATTTATCCACCCAAAAGTTGTTATTTACTGATGTACTTATCTCCCAGCACTCGATAGTTATAAAACAAATAATATTTTATATCAAATAGGGGAACGTTCCGCTATTTATCTCGTCTTTGAAGCATCACTTTCTACAGAAGGATCGTGCGAGGAAACATAGTTATGTCCCTTTGCATCTATTATAAAGAGCCGTTGACCGTATTTGATTTAAACCCGACTCTAGGAGTCGCAGAGGGATTACAGGGAAGATTTGTAAAACACACAGCTGTCGACAGCTTTTTGGAAGTACAAACATGATTTTATGTATGTCAAGTGAATATACTATGCAGTTATAGCTAAGAACTAGACCAAAAGAACCATAACTATCTGTGATATTATATTAAGTCGTATCGTCGATTCCAAGACCAATATAGTGCGGTTGTATAGCCTCAGAACGGTCTGGCAATGTAAGCATAGGGAACACAGACAGTGTCAACAACGCTCGCCCTATATAAGCTAGATGTACTTTTGTATATACCGTCGGGATATATAAGTATCTAATATATTTCTGGCGAATTCATCGAGTGTTAATAATGGAAATAGCCCGGTGGAATTGTATGAGATTGTGAGAAAGGATTACTGCATGGTTCCTGAGTAAATAATTAACACCAAATATGTAGCTTTAGATAGACATAACATAGCATATTCTAGTTAGTATTTCAAAGGATGTTAGTAATACAAATATAGGCAGGTGGAAATGTACATTTACACTGTGTGGTTGCGGAACATTTGTAAGTATTGTATCATATAGTATGGTATATGTTTAGAGAAAATTAATTACATACTTGTAAATGGCAATATGACGTCAATGTAAACTCATTTTTAGATCTAGAGATATGTTTTTTTGTAATGTAATGTCACTGCACGTCATAATTCCTGTTTTAATATGACAAATGACCTGTTCGTCGCATTAGACATAGTGTAGTGCATCA
>JAUTBV010145897.1:0-10986 GCA_032361325.1 Lepetodrilus fucensis | reverse complement strand
ATAGGCTACTTCATCTTCTTTGCTACAAGTGCCAGTGGCATCACAAGCTTTCTACACTATAATATCGTATAGTGTATCGTATCGTGACCTGTGAATCGCAATACGTATTGTATCGTAAGAAAGTGTATCGTTGCAGGCCTAAAATCCATCGCTCCAACCAAACCAACTGCCATCTCATGAAGCACAATTACAACTTACTCGCACAATAAATAACATCGCTGTCGTATCAAGTCAGCAGCACTTTCAAACATTGGTTTCTCGGCAGTAACGTTTACCTATTTACGAAAGGACGCCATCTTGATTTTTGACCCTGTTACTCATTCTCTATCAAAATAATTTTTGCAAATGATTAAATATATGGAATATCAGAAGCCACTTGCTTTATGGCCTCCTGAAGGCAAGTGGGTTCACGTGAGCAAATTTTCTGGTGAATAGTTGCACCCCTAATTTGGCCTGATCCCTAGATCAGCAAGT
This sequence comes from Lepetodrilus fucensis, assembly GCA_032361325.1. NCBI lineage: Eukaryota > Metazoa > Mollusca > Gastropoda > Lepetellida > Lepetodrilidae > Lepetodrilus > Lepetodrilus fucensis. Next base: position 10,512 of record JAUTBV010145897.1, on the reverse strand, counting down.
GTTTAAAATGTGGTAGGTTTTCTTCTGTTGACAGGTTTTCACCATCGTATGTTGTATTGCAGGTTGAGAAAACAGCCGTTAAAAGATTGGAAGATGCTGAAGCAAGAATTAACATCACAAGTGTTGCTAAAGGCTGGGACTTCATTCAACAAAAGGTAACTTTCCATATTGATTATTATTGTATTTGGAGTTAGTGCAATATGTTACATATGTTGACTATTCATTTGGAACCTTCTCGATATGCTAATCATGCTAATACCAAGTGTTAACCGAGTGATATATTGGTCAAATTAAATAACCAAGTCTGTACCCAATTTGTGAAGGTAGATAAGAATTTGTACATTTTCATTTCCTGGATAGAAGATTTCTTATTTGTGAATTCAGGCTTACTAAAAAATTCAAAGAACTGGAAAATAAGGTTAAATTGTATCTTTTTGAGAAGATAATAATCATTTTTATTTTTAAAAAGCAAAAACAAATGACATTTAAGTTTGGTTTAATTAAGGTTTTGTTTCCTTTCATGTTTCAGTTCAAGTGCTGTGGATCTGATGGTGTCAAACGCTGGGAAAACTACTTGCCTAAGCCTCCTAAGTCATGTTGCAAGAGTGTTGGTAGTACAGGATGTCAGAATAGAAACTTCAATAGCACAGTCGGCTTGTACACAAAGGTGAGTCCCTCCCCTACGACCACAACAACGAACAAGATAGCTGTTGTCTTGCCCTGAGCTTCGTCGCAAATGGTTGAAAGATTCCCGCAGCGACGTTAAACTCCATATATTCACTCATTCACATTGCCCTGAGCTCGTTCAGAAAACGTGCGTACATCTAGAATAATGCCATCGTAATTTTATAAGTATTTTTGAACAATGTTTTTACAGTTCCACATTGCTATGCATATTTGCTATTTGAAATTATTATTTTATGTTGACCTCTCTCTGTTCCTTAAATCTGATCCATGACACGGGGCAGCAACTTCAATCTGATTTAATGGTGGGCGGAAATGTATGTCGGTTCTTCCCCCTCGTCGCGCAAATGGTTGAAAGATTCCCGCAGCGACGTTAATCTCCATATATTCACTCACTCACTCAGTTCTTCCATTAAGCTTTATATTTTCAGCAAAGTACAAATGTTATTCTATTCTATTAGTTTTGCTCGTTAACACTATTTATATGTTTAATAAAAGAAAATGTATTTTGAAAAATTTGAAGGAATGTATTATCTATTTGGTTGATTTTCTGTTGCCAGTCCTGTAAAGATGGCATCATTGGGTGGCTGAAGAGTAATGTCATTTTGATTGGAGGGATCGGCATCGGACTTGCTTTTGTTCAGGTAAGTTGAGGCGAGGAATCTGATTATGGTAATAATGACAGTATATTGAAATCCCATGTGATTCTATGGTGCTTTGAATGGGTTAAATACTGTGTATCAAGGGGCAGTATCCTATAAACAGCTTAAAGTTTTTAATTGACTTAAATCAACAACTAAAACCTTAATTATCAACCTATTTTGACCCTGTTTTCTGTATTTGGTTTGGTCAAACTTTATCAAATCTGTCTAAAACTTCAGACTAATCCAACAAAGAAAACTGAGTCAAAATGTATAGCAAAGTTAGTGTTTTGTTGACGAGTCTTAAGCTGTTTATAGGATACGCCCAGGGCCGGTATTCATAAAATGGCTTAAGTCAGTTTTTACTATATATAGATCATCAAAAACTGACTTAAGCCCTTTTATGAATACCGGCCCTGAAGTTTAAGCTAGGTAAAATTCATGTTAAAAGTGTGAGAGTATCATTGCAGCTATTTGAAGCAAGTCTCAAACAGACATTTTACCATATGTACATTTTATTTATTTAAATATACATATTCAATATTAGTATTATTACTTTGGTGAAATATCCCATTAGTATCCCTCTGAATATTTGCACAACAAATTGATTCTCTAATGCATTGGATCAATATAACATCAACACTCTACAATTTATGATTGTGTAAATTATATACGCCTAGCCTAAATTCATTGTTGCAGAATATATATTTTTTATTTGTGTTTTATTAACAGGTGTTTGGAATTTGCCTGGCATGCTGTTTGGGGAAAGCAATCAAGAAGGAATACGAAGTTGTGTAATTCAATAAGTGCCACTATGAACTAGCCCAGATTGAATTCCTTCAGTTTTCGACAACTCCAAACTACAACTCGGACCAATTACACTTTGAGGATGTCTCCATATTTGAGATCTGTAATGTGTGGAAGAAGGATTTACCGTTGTCACTAGAAGACTGAGACAGCATTTCCAAAGCTTTCATATTTTTGTCAGTTTGCTGTCCAAGCTAGCTGTTCAACATTAGTCTAGGACTGCTTCCACTATTGTCTAAACATTTTCAACTGAAAGATATGATTCGAGACCATTCCTCAGTCTTTTCCAGAATCTTAGAATCTCAAAATTCAAAAAATCCAAAAAAAACCCCACAAATTATCATTTTCGACCTAACTCAATGCAAGACGTAAAAGTTTACAAATATTTAAGAATTTTCATTTTGTATGTAATAAAAGTGCTCAACAATCGAAGAAGAGCAAGGAGGTTGTATAACATTACTGCCTCTGTTTACTGTGACATTGTGCAGCTGTCATTGTTCTGTTGTCTGGTCCATTTCTATACTTATAACCTTGCAATAACAATGCCATCTCCGTTTCATTATTGATAGGTTTATGTGCATGCAATTTTTTTTATAACTAGCTATATATAGATTGCTGGAGAAAATTACTATTATATGCACCACTCCAGTAGCTAGTCAGACGGGTGGTTCATCCACTTGAATGATCTCTTTGTATCTGTTATTTGTACATTCAAATTCAAGAAATTTATCCATTTTGATATATCATATTGGTTAAGAGATTTATTACTATGATTGGTTGAATTTGATCATTCATGTTTACATTACTATAAAATTATATCGAAGTGTACATTTCTGGTTTCATCTTCCTTTCGTTAGACTATTTTGTGTACAATAATGTCCATTCTAGTGTATAAATGTAACTTTGGTAAGGTGTTTTTGCTGTCGAATGTCTGTATACAGTTATAAATAAAAACTTGTTTTAAAATGTTTGTCAGGTTGATGTTGTACTTCATGTTTATGGCATTAATTGGAGCTACATACTGCAATACAAGCCCTGCAGTTGTTTCGGATGGGTTCATCATTAATCTACAACTATTAACTATTTGCATAATTGTGAAAGTGTTTTTCACTTTTTTTATGACCACAAGCGTGCGTCGGCAATGTTCTTGGATGTTGTCTTAACAGTGATGTGTTCCGAGATGCCATTATCAGCACTATCTCAACAGGTAGGATGTGTAGCATGTTTGGGATATGAAACATGTAATTTGGGGTTTGTATTACCCCAGGTGGAATATTTTACAGTACAGAGGGTTCATTCTTTTTTGCATCCGGAATTGTAGCATTGTTTATGATGGGATAACATACACATCCTTTCAAATACTTGCCAGAGACTTTCATAGTACATGTAGTTAAAAAAGAAGTAGGAAATAAACTTGCATTCCAAATGTCAGCAGACATAGACGACAAAACTTGTGGCAATATTAAAAACCGATTTATTGCTATCACAGATGGTAATATTATTCAAGTTTTTTATACTGGTAATCATGACATAGAAATGAAAACTAGCTTACCATATGTACATATGGTAAGCTAGTACATAATTAGCAAAGTATAATCGCATTTTATAGGAAAATAGCTTTGTATATTACTGTACACAGTAACTGGAAATGGCAAAATATCTGTCTAGCGCCGAAAGTTTTGTGCTACCATCATTGAGACTTCCTTGCCCTAACATGTCGACATGGCATAGCAAAATCGGAATAATTGGCAGAATCGCATTAACATGTAAAAATGACTTCGCACAGAACATGAAGTTGATATATAATGTGTAATAGAAACCATATCCTATTGAGATTAGTTCTAAACAATATTGTTCACATAGGATCATCCAGATTTTCAGCGACTGAATTATCCAAGGTATACCGAGGTTCTGTACGCAGTGGCATATCTAATGTCACCTTAACTTCAACATTGGCCATAGGACTACGCCATTACAAAGGCTGACGATACTGTGCAGTCACTTTGCTTTGTACAGAAGGGCCCTGAAAACATTCAAAGGCTTATAGATTATGGTCGGGCCATGACCATACTGAATCTTTAGAGCGTGAACTGTTAGGGTGTACATTAACAATCGCACAACTAGAATGACGTTGAATGATGAGTATTGGAGGTTGACGTATATATTCCATGCAAACCTATCTCTCAAATTTCATTGAAAAGAAAAAGTATATATTAGAAAGCAAATTCAACATTGAACATTCAGTTTTCTCAAAACGTTTTAAATTCAAATTGTTAAATGAACATGTATGAATGTTTTACACATGTTTATCTACATATCCTTAAAAATTACATTGACATTTGTCTTCCTGCAGACCATTGAACAGAATTAGGTGTACAGTCTTGTTTAAAAAAAGAAAGAAAATAGATTGGTATTTTTTCTAACATTTCTATTCATCTTCATTTTAATAAGTATATATTATATTCCATTACATGTACAAACAACATGGTGGAAATATCATTATGATACAATTTGAATTTGGATACAAGAAATATCAGATTATTGTTTCCTATAGGAGATCATGCATATTTGGCCTTCTCGTTGGCAAGTGCTAGTCTGCGAATGTTCCCAATACACCCTGCTGCTGCTTCTTGTAGACCTTCATCATTCGATCCTACCATTGTCATTAATGGCTGAAAATAAAAATAACATTTTCTAAAAATTAATTCTAATTTCATTTAAATTATCCTTCACAGATTTGAATGAAACGTTAGCATTTGTGAGACTGTTTTCTTTCGAAAACTTAATCTATCTTTTGTGAAATAGAAGTACCGTATTTGTTTTCATGACTAAAATCACGTAATAATTACCAATACAACCATCTGCATTGCAGTTTGGTAGTCATTCTGAATATCGCTTCACGTAAATATCTACTCGTCCCTTTGCATCATACCAGTCTAAGATGCAGGACATCTGTACATATATAAGTATAGATCTACATTACAGTGTGCGCACCTGTACGACTCCGGCTTCGTGCATGGTGATACAGTTGTCTGGGTTCTTGGACAGTTGGTACAATGCCCTGGCTGTTGACCGGTGGACGTTCTCGTCCTTGGACTTGAGGTACTTGACCAGTGGAGCCACAGCCCCTTCCTTGCCGAACGACGTCCGATTGTTCCCCCAGTTGCAGCATCGTGATATTGCCTCCGCCAGATGTCGCCGTAACTTGTCATCAGTCTGAAACATTGTTGTGCACATATTGTAACTCGTCATCAGTCTGAAACATTAACATTGTAGTGCAAACAATTATTGTAACTTGTCATCAGTCTGAAACATATTGTAGTGCATATGTTGTAACTTGTTATCAGTCTGAAACATTGTAGTGCATACTAGTATATTGTAACTTGTTATCAGTCTGAAACATATTGTACTGCATATTGTAACATGTTACTGATGTATAGGAGAATAACGGATGACTTCGACTCTATATTCAGTTCTAAGGCAAATGCTTGCATATTAATCATGTTAACCTTCTGCCTGCTGTGTAAAATCAAAGTGTTCTATTTCTGCATGTGATCGGGCAACTTAAGTCACCTTCAGCAGGGAGAGGGTTAATGTTGTATCGAGTTGTGCCCAAGTCTTCCTGTTAGGCAACTCTGGTAGCAAAACAAGGACTCTGCCAACCGGTATTTTGTATTTTGTATTTTGTTATCAGCCATATTTCAAACACGCACATGTTTGCTCGATTACAGAGATTGGAGACCAGAGAGCACATCACTGAGGACAATAATCAATAGCTTAGAACCCGACACCCGGACATGGAAGTTAAATCCAGAAAGTGGGTCTACAACTAAACTGGCAGGTGTCAAAATATCAAACTGGTTCAATATTATTGAATTTTGTTTACAATTTTGAAGTGCATAATAAGAGTGAAATGATAGCATGAATGCAGAAATGTGTATGTATATGCTTTAAAGTTTACCAACATATTATAAGGCAAGTTCATAATGATATATATAGGCCTTTTTTTCTCTAAACTTATTTTGCTTTAAAAATATAGATATGCTTATTATCTTCTCAACAATATACACTTTTTCATAAGTGTTCAGTTCTTTATATTTTTATAATATTTAATTGAAATTCATAAATTAGAAACGTTCGATGAAGCATACACTGCTTATCTTCCCTTGGTACATGCCACTAGATCGGCTGATTCAGGTAAGGCAAAGGCCTCCAAGTCGCAAATTGTAAAGTTGCACTCTCCGGATCATCCAATCGTTGTTTGGAAATGTTGGTTTTAACGCACATATCTACAAGTGCTGATGTGGGCTCAAATGCACTTGCTATGGCTGGAAGTTCATCGCTGGAATCTGACTCAATTGTTGTTGTTAGGACGATAATTGAACAATAGCGCACGGTTCCCACTAGTCAAGATCGATAACTCAACGCTGGCTAAAGTTGCTATTTTGCATGTATCAATTTAACTTGCTAATTTGTTGTTTTTCTCCCAAAAAAACCAAACCCAGATAAATTTGCTAACACACATGCTTTGTATATGCTCAACTTGATGCAAAACACTCATTTATTTCCAGTTTCCAGTTTGAGCAGATAGGCCTAAATCATTATGAACTTGCCCGTTAAACGGGCTCAGTGAATATATTATGATAGAATATATTATGCAGCAATGTGTATGTAAGTACATATACCTAAACTACTGTAATTTGCTACTGAGAACCAACTACTTGTAATTAATAAAAAACGTGATGCCGACTGAACGTATGTAAATATATAGAACAAAACCACTTCATACCAGTGAAAATATGTAAATATATATATATATGTTTGAATAGAGCTTTTGACCCAGCTGTTGCCTATGACTGAAGGAAGTATAAAGGACAGACAAAAGACCCTTTTGATCTGCCACTGAACATGAATCACAAAAACCTTCTAACACACCATGTGCTTGCCAAATATTATTTTTCCAATGGAAAATCAATACTATACATGTCATCATATATATATGTACATAAATGTTGCCACCCTTCTTGACAATCTCAATATAATATCTGGCCTGGGTATGTCATCATTTTTAATAGTACAACATACACCACACTTGATACGTTCTTGTAAAGGAACCTCTGAGCTTCTCGAAACAGGTTTCTCTTTACCAGAATTGCCAGTTATGCATGCTATACTTGAATAACTCTCTACACACTGAATGCAACCAGAGATGCCCTAAAGAGCTGTGTATGTGCCTAATCCAGCAGGGAGAGGGTTATTAAGACTTTCCACAAATATCGTAATTTAAAATTTGAATTATTACCACAAAACATTGAGAAGCAATGATTTACTTTTTACAGAAAGAATATCCAACAATGATTTAATTTTTACAAAAAGACTATCCAACATCATACATTCCAATTTCACCCTTCTGTCTGATATAGGAAACTGTAGATGAGTTGCATAGAAACTTTGATTAACCTCCCTGCTGAATAAAATCAAAGTGTTCTATTTCTGCATGTGATCGGGCAACTTAAGTCGCCTTCAGTAGGGAGAAGGTTAATTTAGTGGCGATAGAGTTAAAGTTTTTTTCTCTTTATTTTTTTAATGATACCACACGGCTATATGCTGGGCTTAGCAGGAAGTATGTATAGTTGATAAACAAAAACTGGCTTGCAAATTGAATACACCATCATTTTGCAGGGAAGCCAGTGGTTTTCAATCAGGACTTGATCTGTGTATGTGCGTGTGACGTGTAGATATGCACATTTGATCTTATCTGGCTTCAGATGTTTACTTCGACTTTAGCAAAACTTTGCATGCCAATAAGTCCTTCATAACTGTCAATTTTGTGATATTTATAGAACACATCAACATTACAAACAGGGCGAAGCCACAGCTGTATTTCAAGATGTAGATTCGACATAAGACACACATGGGTCAAATTATTATATAGCACAGCATTCTATAGTTGTGAGAGCGACTCTTAGAAGACAAGGAACTCGATTCATTATGAGAAACTATGAATGTATCCCATAGGGTATATTTGGTAAACTAATCAACCATGTACAAAATGAATATTTGTTTCCTTAATATTCAAATGAAACCTGATCTAATATATCAGGCATTTATTTTCCTATGAAGTTTTCATGTATGTGAACAGTAGAAGCCTTAGAGAAAATATAATGGAACGTGATTGGTGGAGATTTATTGTACATTGTGACCCTGGTTCACAGGTGACTCAGATGCAACACATTGGACTATATACTGGTTGATCTTTGACCTCACCAATCCATCGAAAAATCATGTATATGTACAATTTTCATATTTTCCAAGTTTCCATCATGGTTACGATTCACATATCCTCATTTTTCAAAATGAATAATAATTTTCTTGCTAATTAAACTTTTACAAATTCTTTTCAGAAAGTTTTCAAATCGATGTTTACAAACTGCAAGAAAAATATCAAGAGAGCTGCTGAGAAGAATTGCGGACACACATCATTAAATAACCTAGTCAATAATTCAGAGTTCCATCTACCTACGGCTGGTTTCATCTCTTTAGAAAACCTAATATACAATAGGAATCAGTAATGCTACCTCAGTGACACTGACAGACACAGAACAAAGACATGACATGACGTCGGTGGGTCAAAGCCAAAGCTAGCAACATGTACGTACATAAGTAGGCATTGTGTTCAACTAGAATAAGGAAGGGAAACCATAAGTGGACATAAGCATCACTCGAGGTCCTATTAATAGCAATAGACAATTACAACAAATACCAGTAGTCATAATCCATGATAAATATATAAGCACAATTCAGGGTTGAAATTTAATTAACTAATTGCGCTTATAGATCGTATAGCCACATTAAGTATGAGATTATGACTGAAAATAAGTATGGCCTTACAGCATAGTGTGCGACTATTTAATGTATTGAATATGCTGCTGTATTCAATAGTTCAGAGACAATAATAAACATAAGCATATGAAGTGATTGCCTTGTACTGTTTGTGAATAGTACTGGGGACCTATTCTCGAAATGTTCTTAATGATTCTTATAGTATGGCTACGAACTGTTCTTAGGTTAAGAAGTTTGTAAGAACATTTCGAGAATAGGCCCCCCAGATTCCCTGAGGTACATGAAGACAGAGGACAAGCTGTCACATCTTGAAAGAAGAATATCATGGTTACTGAGGCGATCAAACAGGCGATCCATGATGCCCCGGGTAGAATAGCATATATACTCAACAAAATAAATTAAGGGCCAGAATATATTTTGATGGGAAGCTTTCTACCAAATTTTGGAACAACGAGGAATCTGGTGCCATTCTTCTTCTTCTTCTATTTTTGGGTTGTTTTCGATTAGAAAGTAAAATTGTTTATGTGATGGGTCTCAGTAGTGTCTCATAGCATCTCAGGTTACTCAGGTACCAAGGTCTGGTAGCACATACAAGCGTAGTCAAATTTGACTCGTCTCCGCTCTCGCTCTGTACAAGATCTAGACCCTGCTTTCAGACGGTCTCCCCTCTAATGTACTGCACGCACACATACACATGTTGTCAAGTGACAACTGCCTTACTCTGCATCGACTCAGTCCAGTTTATCAGCCTGCCATCATCCATCAATCAGCCACTTGCAAATCTGATCGTGCGAGCCGGAATTAATTTCACCTATATGCTGGAAGGCTTTTTACTCTATTTTTTTCAACAATCCAGATCATGCACCAATCAATGCTAAATGCAGTGCCTTGGGGAAATCTAAGGAGTCGGAGCAAGATCCTTCAGCTACTTATATTAGGCTGGAGCCATGCCAGCAATTTGACAGTAGTTTTAGGTAGATGATGGCTACGCATCCCCCCCGAGGCTGCGAGTGGCAGGTAATCTGCCCGGCTTAAAGCAGGAAATGGCAGCATGGTCTCCATACACTGCCAATAGTTGCCTTGTTAAATGTCAATGCAACAATTGACGGCCTGTCTGATAGTGTGTAATTTGACGTAATTGCAATAGCAAGGGTCCGCATGTTTGCCGAGTGCTCGAGTCTTGTTTCAGTTAATAATTAATCATAGCAGGAAGCGACAACACTGATTGACTGATTAGTAGAGGTAGGAACGGGAGACATCATTGAATGCTATCAGTTGAAAGCAGTGTTCTGTTATATCTAGGCCAGCTGATACTTATGCTTGAAATAGGTCGTAATATTGGGATCGATGAATGTTGATAAGACACATACTGGTTACGGACCTATTATCGCCTAAAATATGAACGTTTTCCTGGATATTTGTTCTTAATATGTACATCAACTTCATTATACTTACTATGACACATGTATAGCTATAGTGTGACCTTATGGTATATTCAAAGTTATCTGCGCCACTTCGGTTATAGCGCGAGCGACGG
>JAUTBV010145886.1:0-10987 GCA_032361325.1 Lepetodrilus fucensis | reverse complement strand
CTGAGATTTTATATGGGGATTTGTTAACACTTAAGTTGAGCATGAAATTTTGTAATCTCGGGGCCAGGGTATCGTTTCATGAAGCCCTCGTATCCACTACCAGACCGTATCATTCTCGCATCTATCTTTGTCGACGATCACTACGAGAGCGCTACGACATCTAAAGCCTCGTTTACATGTCACCATTTGACCCTGTCATATTTTAACCCTGGGTAGTATTTTAACCCGGGGGGGGGGGGGGTCAAATTGGTGGATTTTAACGCTGGGGTTATATATTTTTAGTGCGTTTATATGACTGAATATAAAATGGATATGTTTATTAAATATATAATCATTTGAGCACGGGACCACGGAACATATTTTATAAGGCCTTTTCAACTACAGCAGCACTTTGCAATGGTCCTAATGCCTCTTTTACACAGGATGGCGACCTTTGGGCTCAAAGGAGGCCGAATGGTTGCCGAGGTTGTTAAAAGGTGGTACACATGTGGAACAGGATGTTCAGACATCGTCATGGACGCCATAGTCGCCGTAAATAGTTTAACATGCTCAAAGCAGTTGCACAAAGGTCGCCGAGGAGGTTGGTTGCTCAAATAAGGCAGAAGGGAGGCACAAGCATTGCCGCGGTTGCAGAATGGGTGCACAATGGTCGGCCAATGGTCGCCACGTAATATAGGGCTGGTAGTGGTAGTTAGTTGCCGTTAGTTGCCGATGGTGGCACATACTAGGCTCAATGGTTGCCCAATCATTGCTCAGGGGTCGCCTATGTTGTCTTAAATAATAATCGCGTTGGTTGCCGTATGTTGCACAGTGGAAGCACAGGGGAGGCAAGTGGCTCAGTGGAAGGCACAGGTCGCTCGTAGCTCGGCATGAAAATGCTAGTCCATGGGTCTGGACGATTTTGACTAACAACTGGCGTGGCAAAACTAGACTGGTATCAATATGGTCAGTTATGGGAGAAAATACACAAATTTGACCCTTTTTGAATATGTGACCCAACGTCAGATTAAATTTAACCTACCTCTTGAGCAGGGTTATATTTTTCGAAATTAGACCCCGGGGTTATTTTTTAACCCCGGGATCAAATGTGAACAACCCGTTTATATTAAGCAATTAGACTGGTTAAAACTTTGACCAAGGGTTAAAATTTAAACGGGGCTTTAGCGTATACGAGCGCTTCACGAAGTACGCCCTAGTGTATAATGTTTGAAAATATAAGGTTTCGGATTCAAGCACATTGACTGTTATTACTTCATGCAAGAAGTTGCACACATTGGTTAACTCATTGATTTTAATACTTTATTGTTTTTATGTGTATGTAGTTGTACACGGGGAAATATCTGTGATAGAAAGAAATATGTATTTTCATAATGTTTGTTATAACATGTCTACATGTTTGTAGAGGCCTATTAAATATTTATGATATAAAATGGAATGTTTTGTTTTAATTTCTTGCATATTAAATGAAACCTCTGAAACACATGGTTATCGTATACTTAAAATTTAGCGGATGTTACGTAGATAACTGTCATAGATTTAGGAAAATGCAGCCACGACTGTGTTGATATTATGCATCATCAGATTTATACAAAAACACCTGTAGTTTTGAATGTTACTTCTAGAATTCATGAAGAAGAAACGTTCTGTATTTAGATATACATGTAATTCATAAAATTACACATTTTGATACTTCCATGGTTACTTCTAGAATTCATGAAGAAGAAACGTTCTGTATTTAGATATACATGTACTTCATAAAATTACACATTTTGATACTTCCATGGTTACTTATAAACTTGTAATTAGATATATACTAGTACTTCATAAGATTGCACATTTTGATACTCCCAAGTAGAATGCACAACAAAGAACATAAGAAAGAACATAAGAAAGCCGGGGTATATCGTTTCTGGAAGCTCTCGTGTCTACTACGAGGCCATAATAGGGACTCTTGTAGTGATCATTAATACATGGAGATCGTGCACTTACGAGAGCGCTATGGTCTCAATGTGGATATGAGAGCTTCGAGAAATGATACCCAGTTTGCATAATATAAGGTCCACGTTGGATTCTGTATACGTGTATATAATGCGTGTGGGTTCCATGTTGTTTCTCTGTACGGTAGATGAAGGGTATGGCATAAAGGGTATGCATTGGTATATCAATCTACGAGTTGAGTAAGAAGCGCCGTCATATGACATCGAGTATTCTTTGAAGAAACATGCTACTACATCATTTGAGAAGCAACCCATCTTCAGCATTGCATTAAAATAATGTCTGATATATCGATATATACTGCTGTGTAAATTTTTTATTAACGGTATATACATATTCCATAAAAATAAATAAAATAAAATAAAAAAGTAACACTGCATAAGATACAGCTAATAATTATAACAATACCCGATATTCGTTGTAACATCCAACAAAGGAAAAATATACCCTGGATTATTGACTGTATACTCTCATCGTCACACAAATCTGATGTCCTGAAATACGAAAAACCTCCTAGCAAATCCCTGCAATGTAGTTCCTTCTTGTAGTTAATATTTGTATCTTCTAAGCCGAGGTTCTCGGACTGGGTGAATAAGGGTTCTGTTCTGTCCTGTGTTCTGCGTTCTGTTCTGTTCTGTTCTGAGCAGCGCAGTTTATCTCTAGCACCAGATTAGGATCCCATCTTACACTTGTTGCTGTAGCATCGTTCATAGTGTCTATTTCTTCTATACTACCCATCTCGACTACGCTGGGCATTGCTTCTTTACACTGATAACTCTCGTTGCATAATAAGTATATCATACCCGTGACGTCACTTCCGTTCTACATCATTTCTTCAAGCTGACCATCTTCATGTAATCGTTCATCCGGGTATACTGGCGGTATTCACAGTTGGCGATGTCGTCATAACGCCTCAGCTAAAAGAACACAATAATTGTACATACTAAAGTCTTGGGTATATCAGTGTATATTCATTATCAATTAAATCAAAATATACATTTATAAAGCGCCGGTGTGTAGGCTACAACCATTGCTGCTCAAAGACACTTAGAGCTTTGTGTCTCTGATAGTTATTAGTTCATATAGGCCTACACTCTACTGAAAAGATGCGTGCCTTCAAGATAATGTACCGTAGGAACCATCCTCGAAAACACAGGCCATTATGACTACACTAACCTCCGTCAAATATTTGACGGAGGTTAATGTAGTCATAATGGCCTGGATTTTCGAGGATGCGTAGGAACCGACATATACTAGTATCAATGCTAGCTCTTGGGTCAATCAAAACATAAACGGAATAATTTACCAGTAATGTACAATCCTTACCTATAGAAGAAAGGGTAATTCAGGAATTGTTATGTATACCAAATTAATAACTTGTTTTTACAGTAGCAAATTTTAATAAAATGTCACAAATCATTATAAATCGAAAACGATGCTATGAAACGTAGTTGACAAGGACTAGGCAATATGGTTTCGTGCAATGGCCGACGATTATATGTTGGCTTAAACATATTGACTACGTCCTGGCGACCAACGCTGGGAAATATTTTAATAATTTATCGTTTGGATGAACTACTGTACCTTTGGCCTTGTTTAAAGATTTAGGATCTCGTGCAGCAAGAATGACTCATTTTGGTTTTCTTAAGTGAAACTCATTTTGTGTTCCTGACGCTTACTATTTAAAAGTAACGTTTGGGATGACATTTATAATGAAGATAAAAAAATAATAATTGATTTAGTCACTAAATCGACAATACCATTCTTAGAGGAAAGTTAGTGTCATAGATTATCACTATGTTTTGTTTAAAGTCATGAACTGGTTTACTTATGTCGTTAAATAATAGATGATATGGTAAGTTGAACAGTTATGGATGCATTGCATACTCCCACGGAGTTGAGAAGGAACACTGAGAGTGCACACTGATCCATTGGCAATGCTTTAGGGGTAGATCTTGCGCATTATAAACAATTAAACAATAGTGTTGTTATTACTATCATCAATTCCATCATCGTCAGTAATTTGTTAGTGATTTAAACATATTTGTATTCAGCAAAGAATGAGGATTGGTAAACAAGCTGTATAGCTTATTTCAATACCGCTCCTCATTTGGTACTAGTAGTAGTAGTAGTAGTAGTAGTAGTAGTAGTAGTAAGTAGTAGTAGTAGTAGTAGTAGTAGTATAACTTATCATCATATCATTATTATCATTATCAATATCATTATTATTATTATTATTATTATTATTATTATTAAATATTAAAACCATCAATATCAGCGTCAATATTATCATCATTATCATCATCATCATCCGCATCATCATCATCATCATCGTCATCATCAGTAGTAGTTGTAGTAGTAGTAGTAGTAGTAGTAGAGTACTAGTAGTAGTAGTGGTAGTAGTAGTAGTAGTAGTAGTAGTAGTGTTATTATGATAAATTACTATTATTATTATCATCATCATCATCATCATCAGTATTACTATTACCTGTACAGGATCAACTCCTCTGAACTTCATCTCCATCCCAGCCACTCTGTTGCGGAACCACTCAGAGGTAAACGTAATTATCCACCTGTCATCTATAGGATCTCCTCCCTTGGGCCGTCTGATGAAGATGGCTCTGGGAACGTATTGGATGGACCTGATCCGGACTTCCGGGTGCTGCGCCAAGATGTCTCGTTTGAAGGCCAGCCACACATCTCGGTGCGTGAGGCTCGAACCCAGGAAGTTGAAGCACACCGCTGTCGGGTTTGGCTCAGGGGGCTTGGTCTGGATGGGAACAATACGAGTTTTCCTTGCCTTTCTGAGCATCGGGTCCTTCTTGAGATCCATGAGCGGAAGGTTGCTAAGGTCGTAGTTAGTCCTCTGAATGTTATCTTCCTCCCTGGAAGAAGAAAAAACGAAAATAAATTAGATAAAATTCCGTATTACAGCCTCCATAAAAACAACTATTAGTCTTTGAAATATAATCTATAAGAATCAATGCAAGAGCTATTTACTATTACTATCAATAGCTGTAGAAATTAGATCCATCAAATTAGACATATATTATTCGATACTCGTAGAGGGAAAGGAATATGATATTCAATGAATCCAGACTAGAATCAATGTCTTAATTGCAGATCAAATCTTTCATATTTCAATACGTAATCGATAAAACAGTACAGAGGATAAAATCTATCGGTATTAAATAGAACAATAGAACATAAACATTTGACTAATTCAGATATTACTTATTCAATTATTCTCATTTATATTTCTATAATGTCTACGGGTAGAAAGTAGTATACTGTAAATCATGAAATTAATGCGAGCAGAATATTAATATATATATGTATATACTAGTATATGAATGCATTCGAAACATGATATGAATAGAGTTCTAGATATCTTGCATTAAATAATATATATGCCAATACTTATTGCCAAAGACTTTGATGGAGTGTATGTGTTGTGTTGTGTTGTGTTGTGTTGTGTTTTGTTGTTGTTGTTGTTGTTGTTTTTGTTGTTGTTGCTGCTGCTGCTGCTGCTGCTGCTGTTGTTGTTGTTGTTGTTGTTTTTTTATTTTTTTATTTTTTTATTTTTTTATTTGATTATTTTTGTTTTTGAAGTGATCAAAAATATATAAAATAATAATGTCATCAGAGTCTTTAACAAAGACTACGTTGCCGTATACTATGCATAATAATATATCACAGAAATAAATCAAACAAGCCTAATACGAGTGATCAATGCATATTGTTTAGCATATTTGCTATTATTGATCACTATCCGGGTTCGGCCATGTAATGCTTGAATATTATATGTGTTGCTCTTAGCCAATAATGGTTCCTTGCTGATTCAAAGAGTTCTGACTGACGATGATTTATTAACATTATACCAACATTAATATTGTGACCAGTGCAACCTTTAACTACTGTGTGGTATTGCCAGAAGCTGAGAATCTGTTTATGACTTGTCGTAAATCCGACAAATCTGTGATTAAAAGCTTTGATGCCTTCCGTATTTCAGTGATCACTTGCCGATTCTGCTTATATATTAGTGGTATGAGAAACTGCAATAAAGCATGCACGAACTACTTCCGATGCAACTGTACCAGTGGGAATAAGTTAAGCGTCAATACGTCCTAGAACTGGAACATAATTAATTTTGCATGGTCTTTGAGGATGGGTCTCAGAATGCACGGGAGTTTGCATCCTATAAAGTTATGGCCAATGCCTACTTTTATAGCAGTCATTGAGTTTGGGTCTCTGCATGGGTCTCGGAATGCAATGACATTTGTATCTTCTAAAACAGAAGGTCATTACCTACGTGAATAGACCAGTGACCTGAGTTACCGAGCTTTGAAGACGTGGGACCTAATTATTATCACATCATAATATATCATTGTTCACCGCACCATTTATAAATTTAATCTCCAATACACACTTTACGAGGTCAGCTCAGACTAGTGTTGGATAGTGTGACTTATTGTAACTGATATGCATAATATGTCAAACTTACCTCTAAAGGATACTGTACTGTTAAATCGTGGCTAGTCTCTATTTGCGAGCCGGACTTTAAGTGCCCCCAAATCCATATAATTACCTGATAATACTCGCTTGAAGCATTATTGACATATAAAGCTGGGGTATCTAAGCGGGGTACAGTAAAGTACATAATACAGCACAATTATATCAACGTGTGAAACACTGCACGAACAATAATACAAACATTAGTGTTCCTACGTTCAACTTCAAACGCGATAATTCCTGCGTATTACGTCACATACTTGTGTTGATCAGGCTCCGAGATTACGAAACTTCTCGGACGGAGTACGATTTCATGCTCAACTCAAAGTTTTGTTCACAACTCTCCATATCAAATTTGAGCTTGAGCATTGAATCGTACTTAAAAAGCTTCATACTCGAGGCCAGTTGTTATTCGACAGGCTTGCCGACATTGAATTGCAAGCGAACAATATCACGTGATCATCAAAAGTATTTGACGTAATACGCAGGAATTCTCGCGTTTGAAGTTGAACGTGGGGAAACGTCTTAGGCACGTGCGCTGTCAATAATTTAGAATAATATGAGAGTATATTATAATTTTTATTATATGCTCAAAATTGTCATCGATTGTTATTTACAACCATATGTTTTTATTGTTTTTCTTTAATTATATACTTCTTGTGATAGTGAGGTATTCACAAATCTTACACCCGTAAATGTTTTTCCTTCACAACTCATTATTAACATAAATGTTAATGCAAATATCACAGTGACGAGACGTTACGACAGTAGACAACATCGCTATATATAGTACACAACACTACTATAGGCTCCGAGGCTACAGAAACTTCTTGAGTATTTCCACGAGCAACAGCATCCACTCTTGTGTTCGTTGCAAAGTTATAAATTGCCCAGCTACGTATTATTCAAAACCGTACAAATTTCGTGACCTCGGAGCCATTATTTACTTTTTGATTTTATATGTTGACGCTGGTCTTCGCCATCCGAGTTCCCATAGTCTCGTTCTCATTTGGTCCGTCAACACAATAGGGAGCATCAGGGTAGGACCCTGTCCAGCCGGGAACAGGCTTTGAGGAGTACTTCCGATTTCCTCTTCCTCCTTCAGGTCCGCCCCGGCGTCTTCCATTTCCGATTCAACTGCAGCCAGCGTCGCGGCAGCTGCAATGTTGGACTTAATCTGTTCGTTTACCAGCTGCGAACTAATCGAGTCGAATACTTTTACGCTGCTGTTGAATCGAACCAGTTGCCGGGTTGGAGGTGATGAAAAAGTCCGGATTTCTTCTAGAACTGCTGTCTTAGGTCTCGTCGGAGGAGATTCCGGTATCTGGGATTCTTCTCTGATTGGTTTTACCCCGGCGCTCATGGAGTGTCTCGGCCGTGGTTGTGAAATCTCGCAAGGTACGTGGATGGCTGTTGCCCGTGGAATGTTCGTCAATGGCCGTCTGTTTAAACTATGGTCGACGACGCAGTCGCTTTCTTCCTGTATTCTTGGAGTCATTCCCTGTCTATCCGATCTTTCTATGGCGTGTTCGACCATGTCCATGCACTGCTGCTGAAACGACGTCACCTCGTGTTGCCTTTCCACAAATCTCGCCAACAGAGCATTGGCAGATCTGACTCTGGATCCGAACACAGGCCGTCGACGTCCCCAGTAGCTTCCGCTTGGAGGTTGGTCCATCTGGTAGGGACTGAACGTCTGGGTGTCGGTACCACCAAGCGGTACTGGAGGTGGTTCCCTCTGCCTCCCATAATGGTAGTTTCTCCTTTCCCGTATTCCAATGCTCGTGTTTGGACGTTCCGGGAGGTACGCTACCCGTCTGACAGTGACGGGTGACCCTCGGGAGGAAGTTCCTAAATGGATAGGTGTAGGGTAAGGACTGACAGGGTTGGACGCAAAGTCTGCCTCTGCCTCCGCTTCCGGTTCGGGGTCGTCTACCAAATACGGGGTCGTGCTTCTTTCCACCTCTGTCCTGACTAGAGCGTTGAGAATCTGGCATTGACTTGCAGTCGGCATTATTATTAAAATAAGAACTTTACCAACAGCGAACTAAGAGTGCATTATTGCATTCCATATAAGCGCAGCGACTACTGGTGTTGCTCTTCAACATAAGCCAACAGCATTGGGTAACTTGACAGCTTCAGGAAGCGCCTGCCATTACATTCTGTCACTAAAGGGTATTTCCAGCGCTTGACGTATGCGTTGTGGACTTCTCCACATGCATGGAGACGGCACCAATGCAGATGCACTTTAACACGTCTTCCAGCAGCGGTTACCACAAAGTGTGAAACCAATGAAACGCGCTCAAAGACAACCACTGATTTGGAAATTCAGCCTTCTGTACAAAATACCGTTTAAGTTCAGGTGCCAGCGCGCGTCCAATTATGGAGGGAATAAAGTGTTAATTCCATGTTTATATAAACACAGGCCCCTGACGTATTGGCCAGAAGATAAATTATTTCTATAACTAGACTGCTGGATGAAAGGCGGAAAATGATGTGTAAATAATTAAAGAACGAGCGTGCCGTGGTTGCAGCTTAATCAGACGGGTGTGGGCGGCCCGGGAATATTTAACGTCAATTATTGACTAACCTCTGAGAACACTTCAAAGCGTTCGGTGAAAAATGGCAATAATTCACTGACAAAATCCCCCACCATTTTAACACTGTGGTAAGGAGTAAAGCGATCGATTCTGATTTCACGACTTAATAAAAAAAAGTCCGTGTGGTAAAATTCGCCGTGAAAGTGGTAACACCGGGGAACAACATAGCAACATCTCGCAGGAACTGCATTAATAACGTGACAGGAAGTCCTATCAGCTACAGTGTGACACGGTGCTGCAAGAACATGGCATGTTGTATTAGATAGCATGGTCACCTCTGCTCCGTGGTATTTTATTCATTCAGTTAATGTTCCAGCTAAGGTCCATTATGACTCTGTAGTGCAATAGAACTCTACTTTGCTCTTATGTATTATTTAAATAATTAGGCTCCTTGCGGTCATGTTTTAGCGTTTAATAGTTCAAGCCCCGTGATTATGAGACTTTCTGTGTACGATTTCATGCTCTCAAGCTCAGATTTTCTATGGAGATTTGTGAACAAAACTTTGGGTTGAGCATGAAATTGTACTCGTAATTTCGTAATTTCGGGGCAATGACAAAGTCTATCCCGAAAACAGTTCTGGCGTTCGCTGTTGACCATTTTCTTTTTATATGAGTATGGTCAAGGGAGCGACCATCCCCATGTTTGTCAGGGGGAAAGGGGAACGACCATTTCCATATTGGGTAGAGGAACGACCATCTCCATTTTGATCAGGGTAACGACAATTTCCATATTGGGTAGAGGAACGACCATCTCCATTTTGATCAGGGGAACGACAATTTCCATATTGGGTAGAGGAACGACCATCTCCATTTTGATCAGGGGAACGACCATTTCCATATTGGGTAGAGGAACAACCATCTCCATTTTGATCAGGGGAACGATCATTTCCATATTGATTAGGGAAACGACTATGTCCATATTATTGCTCATGGTCAGGGGAACGACTATATGTGTATGGTTCCCCTGACAATGATCAATAATATGGAAATAGTCGTTTCCCTAATTAATATGGAAATGGTAGTAAATAGTTGTAAATCATCTTTAATAATAACAAGTTGTGAACTAATCGAGTTAGCAAGATAAAACGAGGCTATAGATTTCAATGCAACCGGATCTGGGATTACGGAGGTTTTTTAAGTACGATTTCATGTTCAACTGAAATATACAAAAAATACAAATCACAATATAACATTTCAGCTTTAACATGAAATCGTTCTCAAAAAGTTTCGTAATCTTGCATCCAGTTATTATAAGAGTAACAGAACCTAATATGATATGTACTAGTGGTGTTTTGATAACTAGAAACTATTATAGCCTGATAGGACATTGATTGACTTCCACTGAATAGTGAATACATGTTAGAATGTATCTAAGTACAATTGGGGAACAATTACAGTGGGTTAGACGTTCACACGCGAACGACGAATGTCCCATCCCATATAACACGTGCAGATGTTTCAGTGGGGATGAAATGGCATCATGACTTCTGTACTGATTGTCATCATGACAACATGACCAACCAGATGTTGCTGAGGAAATGAGCTCAGCTATCAGGTTAGAATTATGTAAACAGTCCACTGTAGTGACAAACAGAAAAACTATTAAATGAAAAACTTCCTAGCAAATCTCTGCCCACGATTGCCATGTTCCTTTTGATAACATACACTAGTATTTGAGTTAAACAGGTTTATGTTCTGTTCGCTTTTGGTGTGCAAGCATATAGATAAATGATAAGGTTCTATCTCAGAACGTAAATCGCCGAGTTTGTCGCCGCGAAATTCGCCTCGGGTGTGAAAGAACTTTTAGTGTCGATGTTGTTGATCGATTGTGATTGTGATGACTGCCTCGTCTACAACATTCTCAAAAAAATATGTTAATA
>JAUTBV010145875.1:0-10988 GCA_032361325.1 Lepetodrilus fucensis | reverse complement strand
TATTATCTCTCTCTCTCTCTCTCTCTTTCTATCTCTCTCGCGCTTTCTCTCTCTCTCTCTCTCTCTCTCTGTGAGCGTGTGTGTATGTATGTATGTATGAATGTGTGTGTGTGTGTGTATGTGCGCGTGTGTGCAATTTTCTTTTATAATTACACAACGCTGAGTGTGCCTTTAAACGTTTTACATTGTATTTCACAATGTTTTGAGAATGGGTCTATGGAAATTAGTTGATATAATTCAGTTAATAGTATCCTTTTGACCTTCTGTTCTGTTCTAAAAGAGTCATTCATGAACGAAACATATTATATAAATAAAATAATATGATGTCAACATATTTCAGTTGCGACATAGGTGTACAACAAGGATGATCAAATCTACCACTCCTTTTCTCGATGTTTATAAACAATATTGAAACTACATTTTATTGTAATGAGTTAATCTCAAGATTGAAACAGAAAATATAAATGTATGGTTTCTGTTCACAGTAAATCCTGCTTCACTACAAAAGACTTCAGCGACGTGTTACTGCCACTGTGAACTTTAGTAGATAATAGTTAAATTTATCAGTTGTTAGCTTGGGTGTAAACCGAGATAAATAAGTAATTAATTATTATCGAGAGAAGATAGACATACAACATACATTTATACCTGGCAATGAAACGGCTCAGTACCAGAAAGAAAATATATGTTGCAATAGAAAGCGTCCGGTGAAATAAAGCCATATTAATTCTACTAAGAACAGGAAATTTAAACCGTCATGTGAACTTCTCATTACGATCTTTCCAAAGAATAATGGAAACAATGTATGAGGACAGGAAGTAATTTACCTTGAGGAAAATAAAACATCTAAAGTTACTGATATTGATCTGTATTTGTGGTAATGTATGGTGAACTAGCTATATGTAGAGTGTACCATTGGTCATACATTTAAATACTTAGCAGTATACCATTGACTATACATTAAAATACTTTTAAAAATCATTGGCTTCTGGAACACAATATCTGCCAAGGGTGTATTCAGAACTGTCTCAAATATAGTCTGCACTATTATCCTAACTAAAACTCAGATTAGCTCCCAAATATCTCACAGCTCTTGTAAATTACTTTCAACCATGAGCGATACGTTTATCCAACAACCATAGCAACGTGTTGAACAATAATATTGCTTTACAACAATCTACAATCTCTGAAAGACGTATACATATGCATGGGCCCGTATAATACCAAACTATTTTAAATTGATCATCAACCAATCGCCTGTCTATAGAAAATGTAATAAGGACTAAGAAAATATGCAAATTTTATAATCTAAATCTGGATGGCTTTCAGTTGTGTAATGATATTATGATATTAGCCAAAAGAACGTTTCATTTACCAAAGCAATATTGTTCATGGCCAACTCTTTGCAAATTGAAACACTTGGTATATATTAAAATAAGATTGGCACCCAAAAGAATTTTACTATATTCATCTTAATCCAATGCAATCCCGTGAAAATACATATTGGGTTATTTATCACTAGTGAAATTGAAAAATATACAAATGCCTCATTATAGTGACGTTAGTTAGTTATGAAAGTTAGTAATATTTAGGTAAATATATATATATAGACTCTCCCATTCCATTCGATGAGATAAGCAGGATATATGTATTGAAATAAGAACAAAAACTAGACAATGATCTATATACCCCATTGCAGTTATTATCCACACTACTCATTTCTAAAAGTAAAGCTGTCATATATCAATCTAGACCTTGTATATATGTACACAACAGTTCACATTGAACACTTCGCCCGTGGTAGTCAGTCTATACATGTGCTCAATCAGTCCACCTGTTAGTAAAACCTCATATAGATACCACAAATGTGTTCCTCAATTCACTCATGGAACATCTTACCTCTCGACTTTTCCAGAGCTACTCCGAAGAAGAAACCGCAAATCATAGACACTCCGATTTTCAGTAAAGTCTGTTTTACAGACGTACCACAGTTACTGTCCTCGTATGTTTGGAAATCGTTTTCCAACTCTTTTTCCATTGCATCCGGTGAGATTTTCCCGGACTTTGACATGGTTTGATGTTGTTCTCAGCTCCTTGACGTGCCTTCAGTTGTCAAATACATTCAGTTTTTATCAGTCTTTATCAGAGGACACACACAAATGTCATCATCAGAAGCAGTGGTTGCACAGATCTTCAACGTCTTCCCAGGTTTATATGTTGCCTGAAAATAGATCAAATATTATACAAAATTGAACTAAATCTAATTCATTTGAACTATTGCCGTAGTGAATTGAAACACGTGGGGGTATCACTATACCTGTGTAAGTGTGTTCACATTAAACAAGTTTCAAAGTTTTATACACCAATCTAGTCAAACATGTTGCTGAGACGTCCAATGGTTGTTGCAGGTTGACGACGTCCAATGGGTTTCTGTACTTGACGATGTCGTATAACTTACAGGTATGAATACAGGGGTCTTCTTCCATCAGTCACCATACAATGACGTAGCACTGTCTTGGTCGCGGGATACAGGGTATCGTGTTTACCGAGTCTATCGATTTAATACCGCCCTTCTCTCGTCGGTACCTCTATCCGTCACAGCAGTAAGCGTTCAAGTCTCCAGGTCCGGCTGATAAGCACTCGTACGTCTAGTCACCTGAAAATCCAGCGGGGTGGGTGCGTTGTTACGTATGCCCACATACACACACTCGCACGCACGCGCCACCGTTAGGATCATCATCAAACATGCGGGCAAAGTGCGGATGATAACATTCCGCCGTTGTGTGACGGGAACTTGTTGCTGAGTCATTCATCGATTGCTGTTCTCAGGCGGCGCTCAGTGGCTTTCTCTGTGTGTGTGACCGCTTGGCCGTGTTGTCGGGTGGTAGTTTGTATGTGTTTGTATATGCAAACACTTCAACACGAGTACTGGACTGCCTAGGATAGGTGGTACATTGATGTATGTAGACGTTATTTGCTTTGCGTTTGTGTAGAACATGATGCACTATATATGTAGGATATATAGGCCCATATTGGCGTGTATACCTTGAACCCAGCTTCATGTATGAAGCTATACATCATAATATACTCTAGGAGCATTAACATGTGTACTAAAACAGTATCCTTTGTTTATTCTAAGTGCCTATACCTGTAGGCCGCCTACACATCATAACCAGGTATATGTCTGTTGTGTTTCCTTTTATGGGCATTCAAAATTATTTAAACTCTCTGAAACTTTTGGTATTGTTACCTTGCCCCCAGTCCGCTAAATATCAGCTACGCTGGACGCGGAAGTAAAACCCCTAATTAACTGGAACTTGTGTTTCCATTAACTACCTATACTACCCATCAGCTGCCCATGCATAGGCCTACATGTACCTACGTATTATGCTACCTACTCTATGTACACGCTAAACGCATTATTTGTTTATTCTAAATTCCTGCACAGTTACTGTACTAGACAAGCTTATATTTACATTGCATTATGCTTACGTATTTACATTAAATCAAATAATTAACCCACTTTAGCGTAATGCATCACGAATAAGCATCGCTCTTTATGTTGAATGAATGAATTAACTAATGCTTTACGGGTATATGTCACCCATGCGCGACATATGTTGAAAGATTAAGTATACCGATAATACATGTTTGTGCATGATATATAACATCTCACACTGACAACAATGAGGATCAATGTATTGTAGGCTTACACATATTAGCTTTCTTTCTATTCATAACGACGCCGTTTAATATGTATATATTAATAGGGTCATTGATGTTCCCACGCACTGTATACATGTGATTACGTGATGTATAACTCAGGGTCGTCAAAGTATACAAAGGCGTGCAGTTACAAGGTTGTCAGTAGTAGACTTATTAACTAATTAACATGCTCACTGCTAACGGATATCGGAATTTGGATATACATTGGACCACCAATAATCCGGCCTTCGATAATCGTATTCCCCCGGTATCCGGTCGGTTTTTACCCGTAACCAAACTGTTATAACGCCCCCGATATATAGTCCACTGTATATCAACATACCAGGTAGTCTAGCTGTGAAGGGGTTAATGTGTCATTGCATTCATTATACGTATGTATCCCTGAAAGTATATGACATCGTCCTCCCGGTACTGGTGTTGGTATATGGTCACTAAACAACGAGAATAGCAAATGTGAAGTGGCCATATATAAACGAGTGTGTACATAACGGAAATACATGTACTCTATTTTAAATGTAAACATATGGATTCTATACATGTGAGTATCTTTGAGAGCAAGTTAGTTGTTCTTGCTCTAAAGCGTGTTGGATGTGTTCAAAAACAATGAGTTGTAAGATAAATGGTAAGGCCTATCTAACGGTGTTTCATTATTAATTATTGAAAGGATTTAAAGGTTTTAACAAATAGGCGTTTACCTACCTAACCGTTGCGTCGGCGGGATGACGAACAATTTCTAATTGATAGAAGAAACTTGGAAATTATGACGTCTTCAAATTGATGACTATACTACTGTAACGTTACATTATTATGGTGTTTTCGTCACCAATAGATAATCCACTTTCGTTTAAACAAATGACAGGCATTTATATTTTCTAGAAATTTACAAGATTATCGTTAAAAGTATCTTGTAAATTGTAGAAAATATAAATGCTTGTCATTTGTTTATCGTTATCGTTAAAAGTATCTTATATAAAATATGAGATATTTTGGTGGATTTTCCTGATACGTTTTCCATAATAAGTGACCATATATATATGATTTAATTGATAGCATAAACGGTTTTCTACCACGTTCTCCATACTGCATAGCGGCACTGCAATGTCACAGTTCAGACAGCGCATTCTATCAATATCGCGTCAGAAAGGTAACTTTTGCTAACATTTGAACCTGGAACCTTTGGCACGTTCTACGAGCTGTCTACCATTGCATTGCGCTAGTACACCTGCCCTAAATACGATGTACTGCAGAGTGACATTAGTAAGGACAGTATAGCAATTTGCTGACCTATAAACTGTCAACTATTTCTGTCTGTCTTACGAGTCGATACTTATCCTTAAAATGTGATCTAATTTACTACCCGCCATTTCGATGACAGAATCTTGACAAGTATAAATATAGATGGCAAATGAGGAATTAAGGTCCTTGCACACCAGAGGCGACAAACTCGGCAATCTTATCATTCTTATCTCTGCTGGGTAAGGAGGACCTTTAGTCGTATTCCGGCTCAGAGTTGCATCCATAATGACTACACGCACGTACACACACGCAAACAGCACACACACGCACCTACATTCTCGTTTTTTCTCACGGAGTTTCACACTTTGAAGTTCACTCCAGGTAAAATCGAAACATGATGTCAGTCATCCTCGAAAATACAAGCCATTATGATTACACTAACCTCCGTCAAATACCCTGGGATCACTGTCTATATAGAATTCCGTTTTCGACACTCGACTGTTACGTGGGGGTTACGTGCTCTAAATATAGCGACCAATCCAAGCTAGGCGGAGAGAACTCTGAATCGATATATTTAGAGCACACGTAACCCCCACGCAACAGTCACGTGTATAGTGGGACTCTGATTGGTTGAAATAAATATAATGTATTCATGTATTCATTCTGGCTCTTCATCGGCCAAAACGGAGTTCTTTATAGGCAGTGATCCCAGGGTATTTAACGGAGGTTAGTGTAGTCATAATGGCTTGGATTTTCGAGGATGGATGTCAGTATTATGAGTATATATCCATTTGTCGTATAATGCAGTTGCTGTTATGGAAGAGTATATATGCGACATTGGAGGGGTTAAGTAAGAAGCATTACGTGTGATATCTGCTATTGAAACAAGGTCGGTTCCCGGCAATATTAAAATAAATAGCATGACAATCGCATGGTGTTTCAGAGTGTCTTCATTGGTTTAACAGCATACAGATATACATGTAGACTAGATCGAGCTCATGATACGTTTCTTTGAATGAATAATGACAAGTAAAGTTGTGAATTGTATAATTACTCCTATCACGACAAGTTCCAACAAATAGATTGTATTATTCCTCCTTCAACTATGAATTGCAATAGGTGCAGTTTGGTGGGGAATTAATTATCTACGATATCAAGCCCTTGCCCAGTAAATATATATCCGCTTAGAAGTTTATATGAAAATGATCATTTCTATACCTCCGAATAACCTGAACTGGAATTGTAGGGCTTGTTGAAAGGGTCAGTATGTCTCCTCACCTATATATGGTTTCCAACAACATAATACTTTAACGACCGAAGTTTATGTGACTATCGATTAGGCCTTGTCATATCTATAAGATCACTAGACGTGCACTGTAGTGTATGGGCAAATTGCTTAAAGAAATGTCACTAAGACCTGAGCTATATTGGAATGGATAGTGTTCAAGATAGCCATATAGATGAACGTTTGAATCGGACACTTACATACATAATAGAACTAGTTGTAATGTGCTATGCAATGGCAGTATAAGATTCACAAAGTATTGCGTATGTGTATGTTTGACACATGTACAGTGAGGAAGAGGCTATATTTATTTTAGTTAGTTCATGCAGAGGTTTTTTGAAGGGTAGAACTTTCTTTATTGATCAGTGAATGGGGAGTGAAGAAAATAAAGGACATGCGACGTTAGCCAAATGAATTGGTAATAATCATTTGCAAGCATATGAAACGAACTCGGTGGAGAACAGGAAATGAGAGAGGAAACTGAAACGACACACGACGTCTTGGCAATTTTAGAGCACCATATAGCTATGGCATGTCCATTTTTAGCTACGTTCATTTAATGCTGTAATATTGCCAAGAGTTTGTATTTCGGTTTTTTTCTTTATCATTTTAATTATATTTGTATATTAAATGTACGGCAGTAGGCCTTACCTATGTAGACAACATTGTCTAATATTTCTAGCTCGGCTGGGTATATGTTCTTTTAAACCTGGCTACCTTCTGTATGTCGAATTTTATGGTAACATGTGCTAGACACTTTATATACATTATTCTTATTATTATTATTCTTCTTCGTGTAAGTTGAAAAGGGTAGGCCTACTTGCTGTTCTACAGTATTATATTCGTCTAATACTACTGTAAAACGCATACGTTTCTTTTAAATAATACATTATATGTAAATATATTTAATTTAATGTAATTCATTTGTCTTACATTTGTTAACTAAAGTTTCCTTTAACACATCGTTGTTTCGTACATTGAATTGAATTCACATTGTCTGGTGACGTCACACGAGACCAGACTTTAGATCATGATGATTAGGCGTTTATATAACTTATTCAATAATATTCGAACTGGCAAATTTCCAACTGGCACAGATATAATCTAGTGACCATTATGCCGAGTGCAAATGCAGGAACCATGTTTCATGCAAATATATTTGTCCCATTATTGACATAAACCTATTAAATCATACACAACTGCTTTTACAACAAACCTGACGATGAATGATATAAAAGACACACATATTTACACATACGTAACATGTCGTCCAACAGAGTTATATGGACATAATCAAATGGGGGATCTTTCACAAAGCTCTCTTATCCCTTTGCAGGTGTCCGTTGCACGACGCTCTTGTAGGCTACAACTATTGTAACGTCAACGCTTTATATTGTGGCGGGAGCCCAGTTACAACTATTGTAGCACTACAAGAGCATCGTGCAATGGGCACCTGGTTTGATGGATATAAACCTAGATATCCAATAGTCAGAAGTGTGAGCAGATTGTCATTATGAGTCTCACACCGGTAAGTCTGCAGCTGCTTCTTCCTGACTAAGTCCCCCATTACTAAGTCTGCAGCTGCTTCTTCCTGACTAAGTCCCCCATTACTCGCCAGGCCTCCATCTAATTCATCATGTCCCGCACTGGTCATCTGTACTGCTCTCTGGTCATTGTAGCCGAGTCTGTTAATTGATAATACCGCGTGCACTCAGGGGTCAGACGGTCGTCCGTCAAATAGTGAAATAGAAATGATACCCATTATGACATCCGCCAAATATAACAGATCTCAACCAGACTTTGACACAATTTCCTCACTGTTAGTTCCACTATGGACTGGATCGTCCAGGGATATATCTTACTTCTTTGTATAGGTGTTTCTGTGACACAAGGTAAGAGGACAACTGCATGTGCAGTAAACATAGTGCAGTGCAGCATAAATAGATATATACAGTAGTATACCCGGTGTTGTAACACGTGTATCACCAAGTTCAGTTTATGGCCGTGAAGCCAACTGAATTTACAAATATTCAATAAACATTCGCTGCAAGCAACACTAATAGCCGTCTCATTTAATTTTGTTTTAAATTGATGGAATTAATGATGGTACTGTAGTCTTAATACATTCAAAAAGATTGTCAGAAGATTAGGATAGCTTTGATATAACTATTTAAAATAAACTGGTACAACATATGTAGCGGATTCTTTAAAATATAGTGTGCATTCCGGACATTGCTTAACATGATATTGCCTTGCATAAAAAAAAATATCAAATATCACCATTCTATATATGTTAAATCAATACTATATTGTAATCAGCTGCTTATTCCAATAACTTCGATTTTTGTAACTTTGTAGGTCAGAATGCAATACTAGTAGTTGAAGGAAAGCACATGAATAGTACAATGGTACAACACTACTAGACTTTAAGTAGTATATTGCATCAATACAATACTGATGGTATATTTTTACTATCAAATAAAATATCTCGTCAGTACCAATATTCTTAGTGATAACCATAGACATAGTGCCATAATTACATTGTGCAGTATCATTGGTCTATTGCCGCCAATAATACTAGTTTAGCAATAGTGTTATTGCTGCAATTGAGCGGCAATACAACACCGCAACGTACTAAATACAGTCATATTTATGGAATCCAACATGTATATAATTATGAACTAGTTCCCATTAGTTTATTTCCAGTTATGTTGCTCATATATCGTATAATAAAATGGAATCTAATATGCATATTTATTATAATAACCTTGTTGTATGAGTGCTCTGTTCATATTATTACTTATATTCACGTCGTATGTAGATGTCAAATCTGGAACAGCATGCAATGTTTACTTCTAATGTTAAGAAACACAATTAACCGAAAGTGCTAACTGTATATGTATCCGTAGATATTTTGACTGAAAAACATAATGTCTTATAATTTCATGACGTAATACAATGTCTTCATCCTGTATACTTTATTTTTATATTTTTATATTTTATATTGTTATAATTTTCATTATACATTTTACGTAACATCTAGAGTGTCTGTGATCCTAATTAGAACATGGACATATCTGTGCACTGCTAACTGTCTACATCTCTCCAGTTCAGTACGATTCCGGGGGCTACGTCCACTGTTCTCCTGCTAGCTGCACCAATGGACGGTGCCAGTGGAGTTACTCTGGT
This sequence comes from Lepetodrilus fucensis, assembly GCA_032361325.1. Classification (NCBI taxonomy): domain Eukaryota; kingdom Metazoa; phylum Mollusca; class Gastropoda; order Lepetellida; family Lepetodrilidae; genus Lepetodrilus; species Lepetodrilus fucensis. The sequence continues at coordinate 1,552 of JAUTBV010145875.1, read as the reverse complement.
TACGGGTGTGTATGTAACCCTGGTTACCAGACTTACAAGGGCAGCCACGGCTTCTGTGTCGGTGAGTACCTGACGTTGGAACCGCATACTAGAGGTGCGTTCAATCAGCACAGGGCTGAGTAAGCCGCTTAGCTAAACTGGTTCCCTGTCCCATGCACGGTGAAAACTACTCTTGAGACAGTGACTAGTTTGGTAAGCCGCTTGCAAGCCCTTGTGTCTTTGAACGCACCCCTGGTAATGGTATGTCTATTCAATGTGTAACCTTCTTAAGCTCTTATGTTTTGCATACTTTTGTTGTTAAAATTATTTGGTTATCAAACTTTTCATTAACAATTCCTAATCAAACAAATATATCTCTCAACAATTATCAGAAAGACGGGCTTATATTGACTTGTTACAAACCGTTTTTCCACGACGAGGTTTATATGTAGTGGCATATTTATCGTAAATAAAAAGCGAGCTAGAGGTTATCCTGTTACCCCTGCCTAACCCCATAGCTAGCGGCGAGATTGACGTCACAAGGAATACTTCACTGCAAAGACACGACTAGCTGGAACTGTCAATCAACATTTGATTGATAGTTTTTCGGTGGACAGTGAAAAGTTCATGTAAACAGTTTCAGAACTTTTGACTAGAACATCATTTTATATACTGATTTATAGACACACACAAACACATGGGTTCAAAAGTTATTTATGTATGTTGGTCAAGGTTTCCAACTAAATTACGATATTAATACTATTTAAAAACAATTATATATGTTTTCCACTTATCATTTCATGAATCATAAACGTATATCTAAATGTATTTGTCAATGACTGTATCGCTACGATATTAAAACATGTGTTAGCGGAACTGTTCAACTGTGTTTCGTAATACATATACTAGTTGTTAGGGTGTAAAATGCTACACATTACATAAATATGTACTTCTACATGCGATAACTAGGGTAGACATGGATTTAGATTGATATAAACGCTGTCATCTTGTGAATGTGCTATTTGCAAAACGGAGTTTGTACTTAATTTTATGAATTTGATTTATTTTAGTCCCTGTTGTTATTCATATTGTACGGCGTAATAGGTTTGTGTTTACATACGTGATTTCATACCCCAAAAAAAATAACCAATAGATATATTATATTGCTTCATTTCACAGACAAGAATGAATGTAATGAACGGCCTTCCGTGTGTCCTGATGGCATTTGTATAAACTACATGGGAAGCTATGAGTGCAGATGCAACCGTGGCTTTAAGCAGAGTTCCAACAAGAAGCAGTGCTCATGTAAGTTACACAATCTTTGTTTGTAGTAAGTTATCTGTCCAACATTACATGAAATAGTCCAGTGTGTACAGATCAGAACAGAACAGATCATGTATTACACAGGCCGAGAATCTCGGCATATGAGGTACACAAATAATAATAGAATACATAGAGGATATTCAAGCCTTTTTCTCGAATACCATATTTATCTCATCGAGTGGAGTGGGAGAGTCGATATTAGAACGAGTTGCGCAGCCACGAGTGGAACTATCGACTCTCCCACTCCACA
>JAUTBV010145864.1:0-10989 GCA_032361325.1 Lepetodrilus fucensis | reverse complement strand
ACCTCCTAAAGTGTTTCACGACCATGTCACAAGTCATATCCCTTCTTAAATTGGCATCTAACTTAGGAGGTGATAAATTAGGTCACAACTTTAGGAGCTCCTGACTTTAGGAGGCCGTCGTGAAACGGGGGCCTGGAATCCAATCCAAGTACCGGTAAGACCTGCTTGGTCGTGTTGTGTTTTTTTTACAATAATACTAAGTCGAAATACTACAGTGATAATAAAATATCTTGACATTAGTCAGGATCAAACTCGAAACTTTCAATTAACAATCATAAGCCAAACACGTTATTGACTGTGCCATGCAGTCCTCGAAGAAACTACTTGTAAATTCATCTAGTCTATGTACTTCCGTACAGCACGTGCTCCACATGCCTGCCGTGGAGGTACACGGACAAACATTACATTGAGGCGTGATTCAATACTGTGCTGCCCATTGAAGATATACCTTGCTTTAAATATTTTATACCTAAATCACTAATTTTATTTTTATATTTATTTAAAATTTACAGTTTATAAGTCTGATAAAACACTGAATTTGGGCAGAGCAGAAGTAAGACCTCTGGCTAATGCCCTCAGTCTTACTTTTTCTCTACCCTCATTCATCAGACTTCCTATCTCCTGTAAGACCTTGCAGTCTTGCTTTATCCTACACATTCACATAAAGTGTTACAATATTTATATAAAGTGTTACAATATTGATACACTGAGCATTTAGTTACAATTTAGTTACAATTTAGCACTGATTATTTAGTTACAATAATGATACAAAGTGTTACAATATTGATACAGAGTGTTACACTATTTATACAAAGTGTTACAATGTTACATTTGTCTCCACAGGTGCCAAGGACATGATCCAGCATCTACTGATCGTAGACAAGAAGCGTCGGTACACCGCCATAGAGACGCTGTCTCATCCGTGGATTATTGCTGGCGGAGACATGTCACGGCTCCTCGACTCTGCGTGGATTCACCAAGCGAGGCACGACCGGAGAAAAGAGCTGGAAATTCAAGCAAAGCTAAATTTAGAGAGTTATACACAACTGAAAGAAAAGAGAAGAATGAGGGAGGAATGATTGCAAGAAAAGAGAAAAATAAAACAGGATTAGTGATTATTTTTCATATTCAATTTTGAAGACAAATTGAGCAGTATATTTTATTTATGACTGTACATATGGATGTGGATGGATTTTTACCTGTCTCAATATGCCAAGTTGCCATACACACAAGTTGTGAGTCAACGCTAGAAAAATACCAATCTCAAAGATTCTTATGTGTGTGTCCTTCAAGCAGAAAAAAAAGAAGTGTTATTTTAATTGGATGTGTGTTCTCTACTGAGCTGAGAACAAAGTGATCATGAAATTCTCACCTCAACTCATAGTTCCATCCTTAGTGCTGCGATGACAGCCCGCCTTAGTGCGACCAGTGTTTTATTTTAACAGGTATCTTCCATGGAAAGCGTTGTACTGAATCTGGATATCTATCTACATATGTGTACATATGTATACTGCTGAGAAATCCATGAAAAGTCTGGCATTACTTCTGGAATGTACCTATGGAAACAACACTGTCTCTTAAGAGATAATTATGTTAGTTTAAAATCTAATGTGTATCTTTGTTTATTTGTTATTTTTCTAAGATGAGATAATATTTGTCCGATAAAACTGTACCTCAAATCATTCCTATTTATTGCTGTGAGAAATCCAATTAATTAAATTCTTTAAAATATATATACAGTAGATGTACATGCAATCCCAATTTTTAATGCAATGTATTTTGTTTTTTCCTTGCATGGCCATTGCAAATTATACATATACTCACTAATCATGCTAAAGATTCAATAGAATTGTTATTTTGTTTGGTTGATTCATTCATACCAGTAACACAAATACATTTATGTACATTCCCTTGTGTATATATAAAACCAAATATCTGTGATATCTGTTAGCTTACTATATTATCAGTTCATTGTGAGATACCATGTTATCCGTCCATAACAATTGTGACATATTTATATTGTATGTTATTATTATTATTATTATTACTGCTTCACTGTGATAACTTGTTTCCATTAATGTAATATTTTTGTTGAACTGATTAATTTTCTTAATCATTTATTTGGAAATAATCATGACCAATAGATTGCAAATGGAATCTTTGGATAGAAAAAGAAATATTCCAAAATATTTATTGAATAAAATTTACATCAAATTTTACATTGTTTTAAAAATTTCAAATATAAAATATATATCTTTATACGGAGTATTTAAACTCAAATGTTCCCTTGTCGCTATATGCTCTGTACTGTAGTGTTCCATGAATCCTTACTGCAATCTTATGCTGAAAATCAATTAATTAAAAAAATATATATTCTACTTTATATTATCTTTGGCTGTGGTAGAAGCACCAGTGATAACTCAAAATGGAGGTTCCCCCATGATTTACAATTTGTTATTGGAATAGTAGCAAGTTTGAATTCTTGTTCGATTAATCAAGTCATGTGTGAGTTGTGATGTAAAATACATGTATATTTATTGTATATAAAGAAATGAATTATCAGGTTGTAGATTAGCATTTGCCTTCTTTCTGAAACTGTGACCATAATTTATTTTTATTTATATAACCTAGATTTATTTTTCTGCAGTGAAAACCTGTTAGAAATTAGGATGTAATGACTAGTTATATTTCTAGATTTATCTGCACCATTTGTGGATCATTGGTCAACACAATGTTGCTACAGATTTTCACTCCAGCTTAAACAGACTAACATGATGTCACTGAAATACTGTGAGAGAATAGAAAACAAACCCAAATCCAAAGTTCCTTGCCATTTATAACCCTAAATCACTGAAAGTATTCTGTCTCTTTTGAAATGAATGTACAACATACTAATGCTGTACTGTATACTAGTACCTGTATCTTACCTAGATACATTAACACAAGGTAACATTTTAAAATGTACCAAGAAGAAATTAATTAATGTTATATTCTGATGATGTTTTTCTCATTAACACTTTCGCTGCCGACTATGTGTTTACTCGTATTTATGGCTTTCTTATTTTTGCTAGTACGAGTATACTTGTAGCAACTTTACCAAACATTTTATTATTAACAAAAGCACTAGCCACAGTGAAAACTTACATTCATTCAGCAGTAGCAATGGTAGAAGACAGTTGTCTTATACTAGTATTTTATTGCACATCGAATGAACCAATAATATTTTGTAACCATTTTCGAAAGATTTTAACAAAATATTTGGCAGTGAACAAATATGTTATGATCAATTTTGAAGGATTTACACAAAATCTTCAGCAGTAAATGTGTTAACATTACATTTTATTGCTTTTCATTGACCCTCTAGGGAATCTCAAACATAGAGAGTTAAGAAAACAAATCAAACTATAACCATACGTAATCTGATTTGAATGAAATTAGATTTACGGAGTTGTTGTAATTATCTTGAATGTTAAATTATGAACAAAGTGAGGACATTGTCTTAATGTCTACATCTTCTAGTATTTGAGGTATGAAACTATTATTAAATAGTTTTATTAACAAAGTTAACATAAAAACATTTATATGGAAAATTTATCATGTTTCATATTCAAAATAATTGTTATGGAGCCTAAAGTTATCAAGATAGTTATATTACCGGTACTACTTTAATAAGCTTATCATAGTTTTCAAATGTTATATTTTGATATTTATATTTTAGTTCTCCATTTTTCCAAGCATCAGTGTACATTATCAGTGTTTGGAATATTTCTTATAGATATTTTTCTTTTCAGGATTATTTATTATCTCCAATTTAGTATAACTAAATATTTACTTGTTTATTCATACAATATTGTATTATTTACATGAGATAATATTGTTTACACTCTTTCAGAGAATTAATATTGATACAATCATCAAAGAATGTTTTTGTTAAATTTATGGCATGCATATTATTATGAGCAAATTCATTTCATGAACACTGACAAAACTAGAATCACATGAATCTATTCTTGTAGAATCATGGGTTTGAATTAAATCTATACATTACAAAACTCTCATGATTTGTTGTATACATTACAATGTATTTCACTCCACCTTGTTATTTCGGATTGGTTGCCATGTAAGTCACAGTCAATCAACATGCTTGGGTGACAACTGATTAGAATATGCTTGGAAGACACAGCCAATCAACATGCTTGGGTGACAATTGATCAGAATATGCTTGGAAGACACAGCCAATCAAAATGATCGGGGGACAACTGATCAGAATGTGCTTGAAAGACACAGCCAAGCATTATACTTGGGTGACAATTGATCTGTGGTACGTTACGTGTCGATATGTATTGCTATGTATTACTACAGAAGCCGTTCAGCCAGCACGCGTAGTAATACTTTTCACTACGGGTCTGGAGGCAGCGTGCTGTGTAGGAAAAGCGATACGCACAAAGCTGTTCAACGAGCAATACATGTAGGGAAAAGTATTGTATTGCATGTATTCTAGCTTGAACATACCCCAGAATATGCTTGGAAGATGCAGTCAATCAAAATATTTGGGTGACAACTGATCAGAATATGCAGCCAATCAAAATTCTTGGGTGACAACTGATCGGAATATGCTTGGAAGACAGCCAATTCAATCATTCCATACATTGATAAGAAATACAAAAAAGATCCATGTAAAACACAACAACTGATTTATTACAATGACATGATGTGAATTCAGGTTAGACCTGGCAAAATCAACATACAGTAACATTCAACAAATAAATACATGTCTACATCTTTGACACAGTACCAATGATAGTATTTACAAAGATACATATTTACTTTACAATGATCACAAAGATTATAATATTCTAATGTGCAGAAAACAGTTTTCAGGTTGACTTTGGTGAACATTATTCAGGGTATATTACTTTGGTGACAAATTACTATTAATTGTGATGCATGTCGACAGAAAAATGTCTGAAATGAGCAACTAACAGTAACAACAAAATAATAAGCCCGAGATTATGAAACTTTTAATGTACGATTCCATGCTCAAGCTCAAATTTTATAAATTGTCTTCAGGAGTTTCGTAATCTCGGGGGTTCTTGTATGCAAGATTCCTTAATAGGTCAAACCAAATTGTTTTGCTTCTATGTTTAATGTTTTAATAATATGTTACATATTGTAGACCTCAAGACCACCCTAGCACTTTGATAAGAAAAAACACACAAACACAGCCATCTGAAATTCATTATACATATGGCAGTGATGTCATAGTTTTCTGCAACACAAAAATAGGAGGTAGATTTCAATGGTAATAGATTCAGATTACAAATACTTACAGGTCATTGAAATACTCCAGGGGAAAGAATGGCATATTAAAGAGTTATGTTTTTTAAAAAACCCACTGTAATCCGCCCTAGCATGAACCTATTATCCAAGATGATATTGATTCTTTAACCCTTTCCCTGCTGGATTAGGCACTGGCACTGCTCTTTAGGACATCTCTGGTTGCCTTCAGCATGGAGAGGGCTAAAGATTGACCCAGTTTAAATGACAAATGTTTGATGATTAGATATATATAGCAAACATTTAGTAAACATGATGTAAAACATGTATTGGTAGTGTAATTACAATCAGATTCAAGGTGTATCATGATGGTGAGCAGATGAGGAATCAGTATTTTCAGCTGTGTACCATTTGAAAATTTATGAGGAAATATCTGAACAAATTCTTAAATAGCACACAGCATCACAGACCACATAATTTGACCATTTGGATACAATCTGACATGCATATTTATGTTGAGCATAATAATAAACAAAACAAAATCATTGCAAATACAAACACATACACACACATGTGGTGTGTGTGTGTGTGTGCGCGCGTGCGCAGATATGATAGACACATTTTATTTACACAATATTGTGTAAAAATCCTTGTAATATTGATCATGTATTTTTTTAGCCCTTTTCACAATGTTCATTCATTCATATTTCCTCACTAACCTGTGTGATATTTAAACATTACATTCATGCTTATAGTGAACATTCTTCACCCCTTGTAAGATTGAGTGAGTGTATATGGAGTTTAATGTCGCTGCGGGATTCTTTCAACCATTTGCAACGACCCCAGAAACAACTATTGAGACACCTCGCAGTAACCAGAATATTATCATATATCAATGATGTCGGCAGACATATGTAGTGGTCACACTAGTCAGACATATATATATATATATATATATATATATATATACTTGTGCAAACACACCTAGCTAGGATTGCATGGGAGAAAGTTGAAAATTTTGAAAAACCTGAACTGGGTGCCACTAGGGCTCACAGTGGGTCCAGGGCAAAATCAACCTTTCAAAACACAGGGGAAAAAACCCAGCATATGCAGGAAAACTATCACCCATTGCATTGTACAATGATGATCAATATCAATAAAAATCATCTAGAAATGGTGTTTAGGAGAAATTAATATTTCATAATTTGATTGCTACATTTAAGGAATGACACCAGAAGCCACTTGCTTTATGGCCTCCTGAAGGCAAGTGGGTTCATGTGAACAAATTCCATAATGCGTGAATCTTGACAAGAATTTGAACACTAGAATAAGGGTTTATTTGATCATCAGTGCTATATCCACTAATTGCTTACTTTGCGAGTGGCAATCCCAGTAAAACTGGTATGGATGAGAAAGTTAATTATTGTTTTACGTCACAGCAGGAATATTCCACCCATGTGAGACGAAGACTGGCATGGGAATACAAGACTATTGGGACTATTGCAACAAGGTTTTACTTGACATTTGTCAAATACATTACGACCATACCGTACAACTGACAATTATTGTACTGTAATGGTTCATATCTGACTATGGGCATGTACAGGAAGGGTGTTTGTGACCACCATTGGCAACAACAACAAACAAAAAACAGAAAAAAACTCCACATCCTCAAAATTAGAAGAAAAAAAGTCAATTATTTGTACCATTTCCAAGCTTTCTGTGATTTCATGTACAATCTTTAGACATAACCATGACACCGCCTGGCTCTATATGTGGAATGGTATTTGTTTTTTTAAGAATCCATATCTGGCAGAGGGTATTCTTTCGCGACACACTCATCCACTAAGAGACCATAATGTTCTCTTTACCGATAGCTAATACACTGCAAAGAAAGTCTCTGAGCAGATAAGAGAGCTTTGTGAAGGATACCCAGGTCATGTTGCACAGGTTTAAGGATGTCCAGTGCTGATGTCCAGTGCTGATACTGTTGACCACAGTGTTCAAAATTACCACTGACCCGCTGGCCTGGCCATTTTCCCCCAATGCTAAAGGTATCCTAAGGCCCAGTAGAAATTCATGTTTTTTGTAAACCTTTGTTATTTGTTTCCAGCGGTAATTTTCGAACACTGCTGATGATAGTCATACTTAGACAATGATGTATGTTTAGATGGAAATATCCAGTATCCAGTAGTATGATACAAACAGGCTTCATACACTGAGTGTCTGGATCAGGAATGTTCAGTCTGATTGACAGGTTGACGTCTTTCACGTATGTATCACATCTTTGTAAAGCAGTCCTTTGCGCTGGTCCATATTGCAATGCCCTGAAATAAATAAATACATGCAATAAATATCCAGTGAATCTCGCAATTGATGCACATATCCTTAATGCTGGGCTCAAAAATATTAATTTCAATGAAGGCACCTTGTTAGAGCATTAAATCCATTAACCCTCTCCCTGCTGGAAATAGTGCAGATACTTAGTATACACAATGTATAGATGGATCTGTGCTGCATAGAGTCATCACCATTTCAATACTGCTTATTCAACTTTTCACATTAGTATTGTATATCCTATTCATGCATACATACCTTTTTACTTTCTTTAATCTTCATGATGGCATAATTTGTGAATATTTCCTTTAGATCTTTGGCTTTCTGGCGTTTAAACCTCTCAATGTCCCTCAGTGCTGCTTCAACAAACTTTCTGCAACAAAAGAATTCGACAAATGATAATTAATTATTGACATATTCCATGAAACAAAAATAAAGTCCTTAAATTAGATAACAATGTATTATTCTGACCAAAAGAAAAGTCAAATTGAATGAAATGTTATTCTCAAATAGTGACGTAAATATTTTGTACACACCTTCAATGTGTAGTCAAAGGGGAGATAAATAGAATTACTTCCCCTTGCCTACCAAAACTTATGTATCGTTTCTTGAAGCTTTCGTATCCACTGTTACTATGGCACTTTTGAAAGTGCCAGATCGCTATGTAGAAGTGATCGCTACTAGACCGTTATGGTCATGTATGATGTAGTGGATAAGAGAGCTCTGTGAACCGATACTCTGAGCAAGATTGGAAATTAATAACATCACATCATGCACAAAGGTAAATACTTTCCCCCGAGGTAAATATGACATTAAATATTGTATTTAAACCAGTGTATAAAACTCCAGCAATTTCACTGCCAGACATGAGGACTGGTAAGTCTGAGAAGTTACCCATCCTCATTGGCAAGTGATCGATGATATACATCTTGAAAAACAAACAAAATGTAACACGCCTAAACGTTACCAGTCCTCGCTGAAAATAACCCGTCGCGGGTATGCGGATGGGCTCTATTTTGAACACTGTTTAAACTCGTAATTAAATTCGAATTCCTCACTTTGCCTCTACTTGTGACTGTCGGTATTCACTTTCAGCTTGGACAATTTGCTCTTCAAGTTGTTTAATCTTGACGTCTCTCTGTTCTGGAGTGTCACTGCGAAACAGCTTTGTTTTCATCCCACTGAGAGAGAAGTTCCCAGGCTGTTTGCCTTGGGACTATAGACAGAACAGAAGGTGATTAGAAACATCTTCACAAATAGCAGATAACTATTGATATTATAATAATATACTAATAATTTTGTAGTATGTAAACTGCACTAGACTTCATTCACAATGTATTACTGTATTACCCCAGTCAATGGATCAGTATGCACTCATTACACCTTCTCACTGGGGAGTAAACAACCTAAGCTGGGATAATGTAGAAATGATGTACTGTACATCATGAAATTAATGTGAAAAATGCGACCGCTGTGTTGTCGCATGTAATTGCTGCGCATTAAAGGTAAGTACCGGGGGAAAAACATATTTTATTGGTGTCGCATTTACGTCTAAAATCTAGAGGTTGCATTAAGTTAGTGACACATTAATTTCGTGATTTATAGTATTTGGCCCTTGCTACTAGTCCTACTTACCAGCATCTGCTTCTGACTGGCTTTATAAGACAGACTGTCCTCGGCTTTCTCCAGGTCGTACTGAACACATTCATACTTCCGGCACACCGACCTGAGAGAATCTCCAAAGGCCAGGTATTCCTTTAGCTGGTCGGCATACTGCTCTTCTTCCTCCAGAGTGGCATCGATGGACGTCGCAAACCTGGGTAACAAGAGCAACACTAAAACAAGGATCTTTCCAGACTGGTCCTGTCACACGTAATCATCTTAGCTGTAGAACTCATAACTGCTTATGAAAATTAGTCAAATCTCTTGTAGCACCACAATGCTGAATAAAATCAGTGTTCTTTTTCTGCATGTGATCGGGCAACTTAAGTCGCCTTCAGCAGGGAGAGGGTTAAAGTAAGTGGTTGCTCACCAATGCTGCAGGAGTCTTTCACCCGTAACTCTCTCCCTGCTGAAGGCAACCAGACGTGCCCTAAAGTGCTGTGCCTGTGCCTAATCCAGCAGGGTGAGGGTTAAGCATATGACAATGCTATGGAACGGGTCCCGGAATAGAAATAGTCCTATAGTAAGATAATGCAATCTGGCTTTAAGAACTATTTGCCATAAATAAGCAATGCATAACTACTTACACATCCATGTAATGTCCACTGCTCTGAAGGGCCTCCTGGATTTCCTTTTCTATACCGCTCCACTCGTTGAACACGCGGGCATAGTTTGCATGGACCTTGTGTATGCCGTACAGCTTATCACACATTCTCTGAAATCAACATTGTAAACTGATAGACAAACATGAATTATGCAGTTGTATATCCCCGGGTAATAACGGCATGTTGTGTTTCCCGATTTAAATAATATTTCTTATCCCCGATTAAAAAATAAATGATTTTGTTTTTATATTTTAATATATTTTTTATTAATTGTTAAAATATGCAATCACAAGTGATTAGTATTAAAATGTATATGTACTGTGTAATCAAATATCAAATTATAATCACTGATAATATAAACTGGAATGGTTCCATACACAGACAACAAAAACATAACTACTCACAGCTCTGATTCTAAGGATATTTGAAATATTGTTTTGCAACTCGTTGCTGTAATTCTTGAGTTCTTCAAAACGTCGGTCTGGTTTCTTCAGTCGAAACGAAGCACTTAGTGCTTTTAGCCTGGAGTCAGCCTGAGGTAAGACAAAATCAGGAATATGTAAACAATGACGATAGATTAACTCCCCTCCCTGCTGGATTAGGCACATACACTGCTCTATAGGGTATCTCTTGTTGCCTCCAGCAGTGAGAGGGGTTAAACACAACCATTTGAGAACATTAAATTGATAATTATAATTGTTATTACTGCGACTATGACAGTGACAAGGGCAGTGAGAGGAATCGAAGGAATTCCTATTTTACAGTGTTTACATATTTACTTCTATAATACTGTAAATCATGAAATGTTGGCGTCATTAAACTTTAGCGAACGGGGGATTATCGACCTATTAGCGCCATAAAAAGTTAACGAGCTCGTCCATTTCTATAAAATAATTTTAGCGACATCTTCGTCTATAGCTACTCATCCGTATATCGTGGGTGATAGGCTCATACTGGGCTATAAGCCCAATCCCCTTTTGCAGTAGATGAGTTACAGTATATCGTGGGTCATAGGCCCAGGGGGCCCAACTAAATCATCATATTGACTTCAAAGTTATTAACTAAATAAGCAATGAAGACAATGAAGAAATATAAAACCAGCTGATAA
>JAUTBV010145853.1:0-10990 GCA_032361325.1 Lepetodrilus fucensis | reverse complement strand
TTGCACGACGCTCTTGTAGTGCTACAATAGTTGTAACTGGGTTCCCACCACAATATAAAGCGTTGACGTTACAATAGTTGTAGCCTACAAGAGCGTCGTGCAACGGGCACCAGAACAGTCCAGCCAGGTCCCCTGATACATACGAGACCAATGTCCTATCGTTGATTCGTTGATGACTTTATATTAGAAGACTTGGTAGCGAAATGGTAGCTTAACGTATACCCGTAATGGTATCTTACGGCACGTATATATATATACGTGGCCACTAGCCTACGTATATATATATATATATATATATATATACGTCATATATACGTCAACGGAATCCCGTCAGTTTTCCGGCGAGGTGACCGCAAGCGTTTACCGCACCGACATCATGAACGTTATTTAAATGGACCGTTCACACATAATTCGTAAAGTCGTTCGTTTTCTCCCGGACGATTTAGGTGTGCATGGTTCATTGACATACTTATAACGTGGAATTAAGCTATTGGTATGGTCATGGCGCGGGAAAAATCACCTGGGTCCGGTTGTGTTGTGTATGCGCCTTTAAGAAAGGCAGATTTTCTGCCATGGTTATGGTTCCGCTTCCTGAAATAAAATAGGCATACCACATATTATACGTGTCATTGAATATATAAAGTTTGCTATGTATCTAGGGGATGCCTAAATGATACTTATGAACAAATGCATTGCTATGTTTTACGGAATTTGACGATTTGCACGTGGCCGTTTAGGTTTGTTAGTAATATTATTAGTAATAGTATCCTTCCCTCATGCCAATAGTATTGAACAACTTGATAACTAATTGCCTCTATACAGTGACAGGAACACGGGTAGTTCATATAATGTACAGTATATATGGTTTAACGTTCCATGAAATCACGATATGAATGAGACGCTTATCAATTACCCCAGATCTTGCAGATAAATCACTTTATTGAGCGAGACACTAAGGTGACAAGGCTTACTGCTCTAGTTATTCGTACTGCCCTAGCCAGCTTGTAGGCAGTGGTGGTGATGATGGTGGTGGTGGTGGTAGTAGTAGTGGTGGTGGTGGTAGTGGGTTGGTTGTTGTGGTTGTGGTGGTTGTGGGGGTGGTGGTCGTGGTTGTGGTTGTGGGGGTGGCTGCGAGGGTAGATGGAGCAATCTATAACACTCAGTCACACCGACGTGGTCTTGTAACGTTTTAAACATTACTTAATTACATTCGACCAGACTACAATAAATAAATAGCAACAGTTAATTACAATCCCCTGGGTCAATACGGGTGATGCTATTGTTATGAAACGAATGACTTTGATTTATCACAAGCCGCAGCTAACATGGACATTCGTTATTAGCATTGTTTCCTTTGCGAGTCTAGAATAAAAATATTCAACGAATGTTGATTGGTCAGTAAAGACAGCCGCGACATGTGGATACGTGTGTGTTTTGTAACCCTGAAATTCCAGTTTCTTCTTGCCTTTCAAACACATCCAGGGGGCCTATTCTCGAAACGTTCTTATGAACTTCTTAGACTAAACTAGTAAAAACAGTTCGTAGCCATAAGAATTGTTAAGAACGGTTCTTAGGCTAAGACGTTCGTAGGAACGTTTCGAGAATAGGCCCCCAGGCCCCCGTTTCACGACGGCCTCATAAAGTTAGGAACTCCTAAAGTTATGAACTGGCTTAAGAAGGGATATGACGTGTGACATGGTTGTGAAACAGTTTAGGAGGTGATAACTCGGATTAGGAGATCCTAACTAGTTAGGACACCGTCATGAAACGGGTGTCAGGACTACACGTTCGTATCATCTCACAGTGCAAGACAACCATAGCTTTACGAACAACCAATGTATGGTTTGTTCTTAATTTTAAAACATCCTACTATTTAAACCCGTTGAATGCGCCATGAACTGAATTACCACGACCACTGAATGCAAGTTTACCTGTTCTATATTCTGCGTCAAAGACCGCCAGCATTCAGCGTAGCTGTTGCTAATTTAGCCACTGGAAACTAGCTCTCGGAACTGGAATCGTGCAAATTTCATTCCTATATCTTGACCTACACTCCAGTCTACAGGAATGGGCCTAGCTACAAGCACTGAATGTGAAGAGAACGAGCTGAAATCACTCGGATTACTGAATAGATTGCTTCAGAAAGTAACGTTGATATTGACGATAGTTGGCTTTGTTAGTGTGGAGAGATGGACCCACTCACTACAGTTATAGGACCTTTCGGGAGAACTGAACATAGGACAGTGAAGATAACACATTGTTTCATGATCAGATCTAGATGGCTTTGCTGATTGACGTTTGTAATTGGTAACATAGTTTAGTTTTTATATGTAGGTCTGATTACCATGTACAGTTCTAGTTTGCATAACTGCAGAGATTATATACAATAGTGTCTAACCATAATAGCGTATTTTACGAATTTACATACATTTACAAGTATTAGAATGTTTCGGGATTACACTAATTGGTTGTTTTGATCGGTCGAAACGTGTGGATACATGCTTTTAAAAATGATTTGCAATAGTTGACTTTGATGGACTAACCTTCAGCTCAAAATATGTATAGTTTCTACGGATACGGAAACGATGGTACAGATCACTGAATATTGAGCGAATCTCATAGATTGTCCTCGTATGTTGGCTTTGTTTGTACATGCTACGTTGGTCTATTTATACGGAGATCATAAATGCATGTATTGTCTCTCGCAATTCAGAGAAGGCAATGACCATTGGCAGCGATGTGAACGAGGAGCTGTGCATGCATACGACAGAACAGAGAATCAATAGGTCTATGCACTGTGTTAGCGGAATCGCATTACTTCTCATCGAAAACGAAATAATAAAAACAAACAAAAACTAAAATTTAAAAAAATCAGGGAAGTTGTTCCATAGTGTGACATGTACATGCATAGGCATTGACATTCTACAATACACATATCGTTGACATTTCAAACGGGTGAATTACTTGCAATTGACATATACTAATACACAACCGTTCTTAAACGAATAGCTTATTGACCTATTCTATTACTAAACTCCCGGAAATGTGCCGAGAGTAAATCTCAGACCATTTATACGGCTAAACGACAGAGACGTTTATTAACGTTATCAGTCACCGAAATGAAAGTGTCTTCACTTAGTCTCGGTGCCAGTTGAAACGTATTGCGGCATTGCCAATATAGTGATACATTTCAGTTCTGTTCACCCACGATGACAGCTGTCAGACAGTCTTGAGATACAGTGCCAGCACGGCAAGAGGGTCGATATGAAGACTTAATTGGAAACATAATCCATAAATACGTTAATATGAAAGTCTCATTACATGTCTTAATAGGTCATACACCAACTTAATATTTTCACATTAGTTGGTGTATGATCAACTTAATATTTTCACATTAGCAACGTCTGACATTAAATAATTGATGAACACAGCCGCTGGGACATTGAGTTGAAAATAATTATTTGTTGTGGTCATGACATAATTAGGATATCATATTTAAAAAATAGTGTAGGCTAGTGGCCATGGTTTAAACATACCTTTATTCAGCAGAATAGTGTAGCCTAATACAACCGCTGGGACACTGAGTTGAAAATAATGTTTCGTATAGTCATCAAATAATTAGGATATGATATAAACAAAATAGTGTAGGCTAGTGGTTTAAACATATGTGTATTCAACATAATAGTGTAGGCTAGTTTAATTAGTAAGTGTACTCTATCATATCAGTAAATCATTATCGTGTAACAGTAAGCTCCTGGTATTAATTACAACCCTTCTCTGATAATAGTTCCAATAGTTACTGCTAATTTACTGGGACACTGCTTCTAGGCAACCATCCGGTACTACTAACTCTGAGAGTATGAACTTTCTGTTTGGTATCAAGACCAGCCGTCGACCATGTGTGTACATGCAACATACTCAACACAGTAAATACAGGACCAATATATATTTTTTCTGGAAGCATTCTACCAACTTTCGGAAACTGGCACCCGAGATTACGAAACTTGTTCTGAGTACGATTTCATGCTCAACTCAAGGTTTTGTTCACGGATACGCATATACAATGTGAGCTTGAGCATGGAATCGTACTCAAAATGGTTTGTAATCTCTGGGTGTAATTCTTCTTCCAAGTCGCCTGCAAGTTTATAAGAAGTACTTGCTGAAATACGATATAGTTATGCCGACCATTAATTGATTTCGTTGAGTACATATACATACTAATAGACCCGACTTCGTGCCCCAGACATCTCGTTACTTCAAGTGCCGTGAAATGGCGTAGATGCATCTTGTTCCATTTGCACCTGGGTTCAGACATAATCGATGTGTCATGTGTACGTAAGACATAGCTTCTGTAGACCCCACTCATTGCCTAACGTACTGTCTGAACTATAAACTATAAACAAAAACTTGTTATTGTTGGCAATGATGAATTTCATTGTTAAAATCCTGAACTTGGAATCACCGTCTGATTCAAACGTACTGTCTGGCAAATCCTTAGAAGAGAACAGCTGTATACTTGTTCAATTGCAGCCATCAATTACGTTCACAAAGTGCACCGATTCCAATTCGCTTCATAAAGAAACTGCGCAGCATTACGAATTCCAGTACCATATGCACCGTTGAAGCGGCGTTGACGAAATTGGAAAAGCAAACTCATCAGCTAGATTTGTGTTCCAACTTCCGGTAATTACGGTATAGTTGGAATGGAGGTAACACTTGCTATATAGGACGTGTTATACTAGTATTGCAATGTATGACCTATCGTTATATTAGTGCTTCACAGCATTACTCCACTTGCTCAACACATTACAACTTATAAGCTTATGAACGAATCTACATATCAAAACATTACAACTTATGAGCTTATGAACGAATCTACATATCAAAACATTACAACTTATGAGCTTATGAGCGAAATTAAATATCAAAACCTATTAAAAAACAATTACATATTAAAAACCTATTAAATATTTAAAAAACTAAATGTTTAAACCATAGCACATTACTTGACTCAGTTGTCAAGGTCGCGTGATATCTCTATGAACATTTGTACACGGTTCCGCCTCTGTGTTATAACCACAAGTAGTCTGTTTTTATCCTCGCATACTGCTGAAGTATGAACACATTATGTTATGCCATATATATATCTGGTTTGAAGACATGTTCTATATTTACCATTAAATCATGTGGGAAATGACACCTTGCTGAATGAACCCTGTTGAATCCACTAGATTACGACATTGACAAATCACTGAGATTTAGTCTGCTGACTAATCTCAAGGGTGTGCTTAGCAATGGCAAGTGTTGATATATACGCATAGCATCAACACGATATTGCCAAAATGTAAGGTTACAATTGGTGTCACAGAGTAGACATTATAACCACGGCAATGTTTCAAGAAGCGTTCGTATCAACTATGATGACTATTAGCTATAAAGTTCGTACAAAGTGTTCGTATGACTATTAGCTATAAAGATACACACGAGAGCGCTGTGGATGATCAGAAACAAGGGCATACCCAACGACTTGTTGTCTGTAGCGCCTGTTATCATGTCACGTACCTAGTGTATACTTCCAATAATCGTCCACAGCGCATGTGTATACGCTAGCTTCGTGAAACGATACCATGTGCAACAGACAGCAAGTCGTGCGCATGTCCCCGTTTCTGACCCGCGGGTGTACTTCCTGAGGCAACAGAGTGTGTAATTACAAATAACTATAATCTACGACTGTAATATCTATTTGCACAGTGCATCAGCACCCGTTTTTAGTACCAATATAAACGCTTCAATTATGATATTGAACTAGGCGGACTAACAAATTGAGATGTATTTGCATCTCGTATCGCCTTTCATGTGACATATTACCAAATCCTTCTGAAATGTAACAGTTTAGGAAAAAAAACACTTTACAACCAATATACTCTCAACCGTTCTAACGACCCATTGCCTTGAACACCAACGCATTCACACACAGATGTTTAATAACTTTGGATCAAGGTAGTTCATGATACGGTTTATACGATCATGTCGGTATTGGTGAAACACCTTTGAAATGTATATTTAAATGTTGTATACATCTAACGAAAACTACATTAACTCTATTTGCACAACTTAGTGCTATTATTAATATACTAATTGATGCGTACCCTTGTGGTATAAGCATCTGCAGTGTTGCACATTCACTTTATACACACAATACAGCAACGGTAATACATACTACCAAAACAGCTGTAGTCAAATACACGTTTGCAACTTAGCCAACTAGTCCACACTTGATTTTGACAGCAGATGCATCATACTCGACTTAATATGCCGCAGTCACATTTAGGATTAATCCTAGTTGCATCACAAATGCATCTAGGGCAGGGCTACACTTGTCAATTCGATCTAGTCTGTTACAAGTCAAATTTGTAATGAGTGTTCATTATCCAGCTAACCACATCCGGAACTGTGTTTTATCGGAATTTCAATGTGTGATCAACGTGAGCAAGAGATTAACTGTTGGTGGTTGTCCCGCTGGCACACTCGGTTGTATGAGGTGCATGTACAACCACGAGAAAACATGCTACTTCACTGGTATTGCTTTGTTTGTGCGAGGGATAGTTACACACATGTGCATGCCAATTCACAGAAACATGTACCATATTAATGTTTTAATTTTTTTTTTTAGTTTAGCAATAGCATAATGCCGCGGAAATCCAGTACTAATGGGTACGAGCTTCTTCCTGAAGGGCCAAATAATATAGACATGATGCATACGACTGTCATCAATATACGCCCACGCAGATGACTTGGTCATGAACAGTAATCAAGTATGGCAAGGGCGAATACAGACAGACAGACAGACAGAAATGTGTTATTATAGGTGTCACATGGTAGGGATATATACCAATACATGCATTTGTAAAACATTGTAAAATTCCTACCATCCAGTCAAGTATTGACCATACCGCATGAGCTATTGGAGGTATTGCATAAGCATTACTCAGTATTATACCTTGTATTCCTTTTATAACATTACCGTACCATGTACTTCTTACTAAGGAGATTCACTAATATCCTTGTACCGTGTGTACACACTATATCAATGTCTAGGCTTGCTGATATGTTCTACTCATCCATTGCAAGTAGGACATTATATTTACATGTGCTACAAAATCGACGCCTAAGCTATACACTATTACAGATTAATACATTTCAGTAAGTAAACCGTGTTCATATATAAAAGCTGACTTTGCACTTTCATACTACATGTCTCAGGTGCTAGATAGCTCGTGGTATTATCTTATGCTCGTTTCACACTCACGATTTCCGTCTCCGACGCGTCGCCGATTTTTGTCGGCTGACGGAAAATCGCAAGTGTGCGGTGGCCGGCGACTGCGATTTTTAGTTTCGCCGACTGATCGCACAACATAATAAGCATGTTTTGATATTTGGAGCACCGCACACTAGGCGATAGAAATCCGACGTGTCGGAAATCGCTAGTGTGCGGCCGCTATTAGCCAAGCTTGGGCAAGTGGTCTAGTTATGAAATGCCATGTTCACCCAGCAGATAATGGGTACCCGGAAGGATGAGATGGATATGTGAATGATAACCTTCTAGCGAATTTAACGGCATTTTGGGTTGAATACTCCCCAGGGCGTTGAGAAGGAATTAGTGGCACACCAATTAATTGACCGCGTAATAATGTACCACTATGAACATGCTTGCGAGCAGGGATTTGGCGCGATATACATGTGCACATTATTATATAATATGAGTACCGTATGTGCATGTCCCACAAAGGTTAAAGTCCTCGATCAGATAATATAGCTAAAAGAAACGTAGAAAACATGACCACAAAAAGTCGAGATCGTGACACTCTTGGGGAAAAGCATACACACAACACAAGTAATATGTCGCCAAGAGCTGGGAGGACAGACAGTTTGAGTGGCAATATGTTCAGATGTCACTGAATGGGATCTAGCTACACTATGGGACGAGTTCTTGTTAGATTGTCAGACTTGTTTCAAATAGTCTCAACGCCACTACTATGAACTCGGCACTGTTAACTATATAGATGTACACACACACACACACACACACACACACACACACATACACACACACACACACACATATATATATATATATATATATATATATAATGGAGAAATGTCAAAAATACAATTTAAATTCAAAAATAGGTTATTCGGTTATGGTAGATAAACAGTAGAATCCCTTTAATACAAAGTGTTAGGGACCATGATCATATTTCCAATTACATGCTAATATTTTCCTGATCAGAAACATGCTTTCTCAATATGGAAATAGAAGATATGGCATAGCCTGGCTCTGTTCTTCACACTATGGAACACTCGAACACTTCGTTATAGATACCGGTATGCAATGTTCTAACTGAAAATTGCAAGACGCATTGGAACAATGTACATAGAAGTGAGGGGGCTGAAGGAAAGTTCAAACGCCCCACAGCATGTCTAGAGGATTCAATACATAGACAGGCATGTTCTTAGCATGTACGTTTTTACTTTCGAGTGAAATGAAAATGAAACCCAATGTCGTATTCTCAATCCTTTAGTCATTAGTAAATGGGTGCTGCGACCTCGTATTACACACATCACTAAAAGAGAAAATAGTATGTCTAAGTCAATATCACCTACGAACTACCATTAGTAAAGTATGTGCTGCGGTTACATATCGGTGTATGCAAATGTATTGCTAATAAATTACGAAGAACATCCTTCGATATCTGAGGTAGGTGTAATCCTATTCTATGCAATATTTACCATCTGCAAGTGTATTTATGAGAGTAAAATAATCAAACATTAAACACTGGTATAATACATGTACTCGTCTCGTTCTAAATAGCCCGTAGTCATTGCTTAGACGAACATATATGTAGACAACGGACTTAAACCTCTGTATGGCATAGAGCTTTGATAAGGTAGCAAATGCCATCTCGCTACAGATGTCAAGGTTTTCATCACATTACCAACGTGTTATTTTCATTGAGTTTTTTTCCTGTGGAAATCTGCATCACCTCATATCGTATGTGTATCCCATATATGCATGAAGATGTACATTTAGATTATTAAGCTGCAAATGTTAAGGTAATTTCAATAGGTTTTTCGTCTTGAAATACCATCAGACGTTCCATTGTTGTTCGTATCTAACTTAACACGGCTCTTAAAACTTTTCTATTTATCTACAGCTTTTCTATTTTGATATCCTAATTAATACTAATATTAATAATAATCGGCAGGTCCTGTACATAATAATAATAACAATAATATTACTAACAAAAAGTGTTGAAAGTGTCGCCATAATGCACTAGTGTTATCTTTGAAACGATTCAACACATTTTCCTATAAAACATATACATGATAATATATAGTATAATTATTAACAATAGCATCATCGTTAATATGTTGTTCTAGCAATGTCAACATGTTGTTCCTATGTTATGCGACCTTTACGTACGGTGTACTGGTGTATATCCTAAATAAGCCTAGCTCTTAGCTTGTATCAGATGAGATGAGGTGCGTTACTTGATGTTAGTGTAATTACTATGATAATGTGCTTAAACAGTACCGTATTGGCTACTATGTAATATGAACAAACATCTGCACTTTTAGCACTAGGCAATTGAAGGACTTATTGGGGAACAAAATGGCTCTTCTGAAGTGTTTCGACACGTGTGAACTAATAATGCCGGGATTGTGGTTGGCGTGTGTTGGACAACGCAGCTAAAACATTATAATTACGTACGCAATGGCTGACCTGTGATGTTTTATTTATTTATTGTTTTTGTCGCATGTCACGATCAATATTTACGATTCACGATTCATGTTTATTTAAAGATTATGACCGAACTGTCCGTGTATAATATGCCACTTTGACATTTCAAAGAAGATGTAATAAAAGTGCTTTCATCTTGGTCTATGTTCATTGACAAATGTTACTTGCGAACATCGCCATGGTGTTACTCACAGAAGACTATATTTTATTTTAGGGATTTCGCGAAATCACTGGACATTTTAGGGATTTCAAGAAACACCCGGCCCTCGCAGAGAGTTCACGAAAACCCTAAATAATTCCAGTAATTTCGCGAAATCCCTGATTATACGATCTTACTGTGACATATACAGTAGTCACGCGCACATGTGCTATAGTATGTAAGCTTCTTCGAACACCAGAAACCGCAGAAAATACGTTATTCTAGCGCACACTCATTGCAGGTGCGAATAGTATTATGACACCAATGTGACAGTGTTGCTTAGCGTGGCTCAGTGCTTACATACACAGATTCAACCAGATCAGTAATGTTCTTCTTAAAAATCAAGTCTACTTTTGATGACGGCTCATACGCTGCTGGTGGTAATTATTACGTTTACATCAATGGTAGAATTGTTCATATACTTTTACAATTTGAAATGCCTTTTAGTGTTTGCAGGCATGTCTTGATGGCTCCCACTTCGACTACAGTTAGATTTGATAATGAACAGAACAGTCAATGTTGTATGGGGTTCATGAAACAACTTGGCATCCCATAATCACCGTTAGTAACGAAAGTTAATGGACATCTTGAAATTATTTTCGTTTTCTGAACAATATGATACGGTTGTTCACTACAATAGTTACCTACTTCCGTTCAGGCAATTATCATTTAACTGTCGTCCTATTATTAGTTTTACCCTATAGTTTTGTCATTTATTATATCTGGAATTAACCTTACCCTTGATGATTCTAAATTGAGATTAAGGTTCGTCGTATTCGAATTATTTGAACTCAAAGTCTTAATAGGTCCTTTCTGGACCTCTTGTTAAGATACTGAATTTTCTCGGAGTAGCTTAATTGAAAGGCAGACCGCATGATCAAACAATACTGTACTTGTAAGATGTATTAAATGCATTTGAAATGTTCAATATATCACCTAGTCTTACAACACTCAGTGGAGTTGTTCAGTCCTTAACTCTATATTTTATG
>JAUTBV010145842.1:0-10990 GCA_032361325.1 Lepetodrilus fucensis | reverse complement strand
TCTCATTAACCATTCTACTGTCAGTGTGCAACATGTCATCTCATTAACCATTCTACTGTCAGTGTGCAACAGGTCATCTCATTAACCATTCTACTGTCAGTGTGCAACATGTCATCTCATTAACCATTCTACTGTCAGTGTGCAACAGGTCATATCATTTAACCGTCAGTGTGCAAAAGGCCATCTTAGTGGATCATTCTCTTGCCAGTATTCAAAAACGGCCATCTATCGATACTTCTGTCTATATGAGTAGTAGTAGTAGTAGTAGTAGTAGTAGTAGTAGTAGTAGTAGTAGTAGTAGTAGTAGTAGTAGTAATACTTCAACATAGTATTAGTAGAAATATCAGTATCATCTTAAAACACAATCATGTTAACGGTATGAGGAAACACTTCTTTAAAGAATGTTGAGCAATAATGTTAATACTGATTGTATACTAGTATTTTTCAAAATGTATAAAAGTTATGTTCTCGAAAGAAGACCAATGAACATATTACCAACATGTAATTCGAAAAGGGAGAATTTACGAAAAACATTAACATTTCAGCAATAAAGTGTACGAATTCGTCACATAATCTGTAAATATCTTTTAACTGGTTTATCTCGTATTTATATAAAATAATAGCATTAATTATTTGGCATGATACCCTACAGCTGTACTTTGGTTAATGTTCTCATATGACGTTCAAAATTAACGATGTTCAGATAGTGTATTGACAAGTAGGCTACCTCATGGGTTACCTTATTTTCTCACTATTCAACAAGTTCAATAACGTGTGTACAGTATTTTAACGTTAATTAATAGGTTAGAACAGATAGCAAACATGTATATAGTAGTAATATACATTAATAGTAATCATTTGAATTATTTTCATATTATATATAATATGAAAATAATTCTAAAGATTAATATTAATGTTTGTGTGTGAATAAAAACCATAAATAAAAAGCTTTAAAGCAATCTTACCTTGAAGGTACCTGATAAGAACACACATAACTTGTCCAAAGACAAAGTCTTGCAGCAGCAACGGTATCAACGTGAACGGCATACAGAACACCGCCAACAACAGGTCGCTGACGGCGAGATTCAACAGATAGACGTTAGTAATAGTTCTCATTTTTGTATGTCTTATCAACGTTAAAACCACCAAGGAATTGCCCACAACAGAGAGGAGAAAAATCAGCCCGTAAGGTATACACATTTCCAAGGATATCCCGCGATGTTCAATTTTGAAATCTGAACAGCTGTTAAATCTCGGATCGGCCATAATAATGGCCACTTCTTCTTGGCTGACTTCGTTACGTTGTGAAATATTTTGACAGAACATTTGAACATCGCAAGCGGTACAGTTATTCATTGTTGCAAAGGGCGGGATAACGTGTGCCTGTAGCAATGTTTAACGCCAAGCTTGTGGTTTCCTGAAGGTATTGGCTAGCAACAGCTGGACCGAAGACGCGTAACACGCTCTGACCAATCTATGCTTTTACGCACAAATAAATATCGATTCCCGCCGCATTGAGAGTTGAGCGCAATTTTCTCGAGAAAGTTTTCCAATTTCTCTATCACCCCTAGTCGACGTAAGTTTGTAACGCCTGACAAGAATCGTCCCCTCTTTCAAAGCGAGCGCTTCAGTACTTCAGACACTCCTCCCACTGTAAGAGTCTGTTGCTCTTTGGCGAAGCTGCGTTTTTTTAATACCCTTCTTTTTCAAGTGATCCACTCAGCGGGAACGTCAAATCCTTCGAGCTGCAGCACAGACTGATGATGTCCATTACAGAGCGCGTCAGAGTAGGTAATGTATGCAATATGTACGCAGAGAGGCTGCTCCCGGTACTTATAATAACGGCGTGGTAACTGCCGTGAGAACGTATTACCTTCGCGAAGACAGCCCCATACAGCACCGGGTTAAAGTAACGGCGATGGTACAATGCCATGGTAAAGTGACTACGAGGACTTGCCGACGGTACAATGCCATGGTAAAAGTAACTACGGGGACTTGCCGATGGTATACAATGGTATGGGTATACACTTCCAGAATACCAATCAGCTTCTCTTCATTGCTTCTGGTCCTCGGGGACCAGGCGGATATTAGAAATAATGAAAAGGAATTTTGAAACGGTCATTAAGTAGTACGACATATGTCGCATTGTGCGTTCAAAGTTAGATGGACATCGGTTGACCCTGGCCTGATTTCATTGTTAAGTTAAAGAGCAGGCCAGGTGTATCTAAGCTTGCAACAGCATCAACAACAGAGACTTATAAAGTGAGCGAGCACTGTGTTGTTCTGGAGCGATGCCATGGTGGTATGCTTTTAGTAGTAGGAGAACCCAATGTGTTACGGCAATATCTACGGGCCCCGTCTTATGTACATGTATATGTAGTCCAGAGATGACAACTGCATTAAATACATCAGAGCATGGATACCATCGTCATGATTTGCTCATAATCATTATTATATTTATTATTATTATTATTATTATTATTAGTAGTAGTAGTAGTAGTATGTATTAGTATTACTACTATTACTACTACTACTACTACTACTACTACTACTACTACTACTACTACTACTACTACTACTGCTCCTCCTACTACTACTACTAACTATTATTATTATTATTATTTTTATTATCATTACCACCACCACATCAGAGACAATCATTGCATCCCAATAGTTATCTCTATGTACGGTACCAATGCATAGCACGTGTCTTCTTAATGACATTTGGCTGTACCGGAGAAACCTAAAACCTTCATTAAATTAGAATCCAGCAATTCAATTGTTAAGAACACAATCCACGAGTGTCTGTAAACGGTGACGTGAAACACAATCCGTATTGACGACAGCAGTTAATGGCATTGACTGGACAACCAATGCAATCATCAGACAGGTAAATGTCACACCTGGAACTTACTCGGTTAATTCTCGTAAAACCTTAAATAATGTCTGTAACAGCTCGGCATTCAACACATTAGAGACGCGAAAACCAATTATCACGATCAATTAGTCGACATAATAAGGCGCAGCTGATAATTTTGGTAATGTCAGGTAAATAAAGCCTAATTAGTGGCGGCTTGTTATTGTGTTACAAATACAGGTTCTAATATATAATACTGATGATAGGTAAACACAGGTAAGCTCTTTCTCACTAATTAATTTGAGCTCTCAATATTAACAGAATGTTGAGATATTTATTCGTATGCGTAACTATGAATTGTAATCAATAATAGTCGGTCACAAGTATATTTCGACATTTGGGATTATTTCAATTAACACATATTCGGTTACAAATAGGCAGTTATATACATAATCAGTTTTACTGCCTAGTACAACAACAACAACAACTACTACTACTACTATTACTACTACTACTACTACTACTACTACTACTACCACTACTATTACTAGTATTATTATTAGTACTACTACTACTACTACTAAAAATAATGGCGTGGAAAAAAAGGAATTTGGGTATAGACTAGAATGTAGTAAAAATAGTTGTTTAGTGATCATTATGATACTACTACTACGATCATTATGATACTACTACTACTACTACTACTACTACTACTACTACTAGGCCTACTACTATTACTATTACTACTACTACTACTACTACTACTACAACAACAAATACTACTACTAGGCCTACTACTATTACTATTATTACTACTACTACTACTACTACTACTACAACCACTACCACTAGTATTACTGCTACTATACACACACAAAAATAGTATTTTAAATACTATAGACTAGAATGTAGTAATAATATATTATATTTTTTTTCTGTTGTGTGTGTGTGAGGGGGGGGGGGATTTTAAAATAATTTATTAACACAAGATAATTGCCTGCTTCAAGTGCTAGCCGTGAGAAGGTGGTCTGACGTTGAAGGAAGATGACTGGAGAGTATGCCGATGCTCCGGTGTTGTAGATAAGCCAAACACAGAACAAAATACTGACACAGTAGACTACAGTAGCATATAACCATTACAGTTTAAATATAGCATGGTATCTCCGTTCTGTATACAGACTTCGTTAACGAGAGGTGATTGAATTGACACTCATTCTGTATACAAACTTGACAAGAAGTGAAGCTTTAGATTTTGTCCAGACTCGTTCTGTATACAAACTTGCGGATAGGTGGTATCTTCACACTGGTATACAGAAGCAATGTTATATGTGCGTGTATCATGGCGAGCGGATATAGGCATTCCAATTAAACCAATAATCAAGCTCAGATTTAGTCCAATGCGATTATGGAGTCAGTCCAATGCAATCATGAAGTCAGTCCAATGCGACCATGGTGTTAGTCCATTGCGATCATGGCGTCAGTCCAATGCGATCATGGCGTCGGTGGTACACTGCAAGACAAAAATTAGGTGTCATGTGAGATGATCGGGCCAGGACATCTAACGTGGATGCTCAAATAAAACCCAGGACAGCCGAGGTGAAAGTGTCCTGCCAGGATCCTGTTAGGATTTTGTTAGGATCCTGGAACAGGACACCTAAATGTTTTGTTTTGCTGTTGTACGTGTGTTTTGTACAGTTTTACAGGTCAACGTCTACAACTGTTTTATTATATTTAATTAGTGTATATTTTGTACTTTCTTACATATAGTGTATATACGTCTTGTACAAGTGGCCTTTGATCTTGAATAAATAAACTCATAAATACATAGGCCAGGAATGTTACCCAGATTATACATAACATGGACTAATTAACTGTATAAATGTATTAGGTACAATATGCTATGAAGCATAAATCTATTTCGATCGTAGAAAATATAACGTGGATTTCCACAAGGAACTGGATCCATAAAACAAAGATCAATGGAAGAAGGAAATTATTGAAAGAATTCTGATTTCACATCTCGATGAATACATTGGTCATGAAATTGATTTTGTTTCCGGCATGGATTTTTAAAGTATTCATAAAATCTCGAAGACTGGCATATACAATGGGAAGCCTTCTTCCACAGACTATTAACCTTGTCTAGATGCTCTGTGCAATCGAGGATGTAATAAAAATGCTAACAATGGCCTCAAGCCGCTCACAATTCGTTGCGCTGTTTACCATTAACCACATAGGCTTGCTGCCTTGCCCTACAGGCCGGCTAGAATTGCTGCCATTCAGCGGAAGTCGAGAAGGAAGTACTTTGGTAAAAGGACAACTTCGTCGAATGCATGCGCTTTTTAAGAAACTGTATATGATTTCTTGCCAAAGGGATATAATATAGACACTAGGATTGTATCTTATTTTAACCGCTGGAAGGAATGTTCTTTACTATTTACCTTTTGGTAGAGTACTGAATATTATAGGAACGAATTTAGGAATTTGATATATGATATATAACAGGCCTATATGTATCTGTGTTTTGAAAGGCATACAATAATGGATTTCAATTACTATTTTTGAACATATCTTTGCATATTACAGCTGAAATCATTTCTAAGATCTGTCACAATAGTCTAATAGATTATTTATAAGATTGGGGTACGATAATAATTTATTCTGGACATTGCTGACAGAAAACTAAGTTCGATAACTCTCATTCTAGTGTGAGGAAAGCTCGATAACTCTTGTAAAGCTGTCGTATCATCTTAGAATAGAATGCGCAATGCATCAAGCTAACCAGACCAATCATAGCTTGCCTCGTTTTTGTTTATAGCGGATTTGATAACATGAATACGCAAGGGCACCAAGCTAGCAAGACCAACCTCATTTCGTTGATAGCACAAGGGATATACAGAAATGTCATCAACAGTATAATTACTCATTTATTACCATTATTTGCTGACGTTACCCTTGCCATATACAGAGGCCGTCCCTTGTTAATTGGCCACGTGTATTTCACAAGGAAAATAACATCCTGCGCAAAGCATGGACAACTTGGACAACCGTCGAAACAATTATTGATTGTCCGGATACATGATGTCTCGTTGTATCGACAAATAGAATGGTATTTCTAGAATACATATGTCGTTGTCTTAAAGACAATGATTGCCGGTAGATAACGTAGCCGTAAAAATGATGAACGTATGTGTCTGGGTATCGTTTCTCGAAGCTCTCATATCCACTATGAGACCACAGCGTTCTCGTAAGTGCACGATCCCCATTACATGTAGTAGAGATGGCTACGAGAGTTCTTATGGTCTTGTAGTAGATACGAGAGCTTCGAGAAACGTATACGTCTGGAATTTAATATAGTGTTGATGTCTTTCTTGTTAATATATTTGAACATCATGTTGTTTTAGCTCGTCATTATTGAGTGGTAGGCGATATTAACCTTTGGATAAAGAAATTATTGTATATATTGAAGCACAATCAAATGATTGAACATTATTTTAAGTACATGGATTTGTGCACGTTTTTCACACCGGGTTTTGCAATTTTAGAATTTCAGAAAAGAAATCGAGGAGAAATTGTGTGGTTGGAGGAAAGCCTGAAACTAGCATAATCCCGGCGAACACATAACTTCACATCAGTAATAGCGGCCGCACACATAACTTCACGTCAGTAATAGCGGCCGCACACATAACTTCACATCAGTAATAGCGGCCGCACACTAGCGAATTCCGTCGCACACGCGTCGCCGATTTGCGTAGGATTTCGATCGCCTAGTGTGCGGTGCTCGAAATATCAAAACATGCTAGATATTGTGCGAATGGTCGGCGAGACTAAAAATCGCAGTCGCCGGCCAGCGGACACGTGCGATTTTCCGTCGGCGACGGAAATCGCTAGTGTGCGGCCAGCATTACATTCACACAAAATTGTAATAACGTAGTATAACTAACACTGTATGTTTTTGCTGAGCGATCCCGTGAAACCCACGAATTAAAAAAGAACGATGATGTCCAGTTGTCCACGTATATGAAACTGTTCTGTGCCAAGGAGAATACTTGACACAAAGACCGGAATCGAACTCGATCCCTTGGCTTTGCATTGACTGACATATAGTATATGTTGCTTGCACCAAGAAGGTTATCGTTATGATTAACTGAGTTTCTTCATATCACCACGAAGTTGCGCGAATCATAAGTAAAATATATACTTTACTACACGTATAGAAATTACTATAGGCAGTACGTATGCTGTGCATCACTGTAAGAGCATCACTCCAGAAGACGACGTGGTATCAACACACTGATCAACGCTCAGTTGATACCACGTCGTCTTCTGGAGTCCAATCCATCTTTATCCTACGTTAAGAAATTAGACGTAAGTGCATTTTAGATAGATAAATGGACACTCTATCAAATGGTGCCAAATTACCAACGTGTGCTCTCATATGTGTGCCATATCTTTCAGCTACACTGCTGGCACACTCGGCAAGTTGCGGTCCCCTAGGTTTTGATGGAGGTTGTCCTCTGAGCTTCTCGGACTAAGTAAAAGCATGGCGTATGCTCTAATTTAGTCCCGGACTACAGCTTGGTCATTTCCTGAAATGACGGCTCAAGCCCCGAGATTACGAAACCTTTCTGAGTACAATTCCATGCTCCTCTAAGTTTTGTTCACAAATCCCCATATGCTATTTGAGCTTGATCATGAAAAGTCGAAATGTTTCATAATTCTCGGGTTCAGTGGCACAATTACAAACAATTCAAAAGTCAACAAAGTTTTTGATGGGCGAGTTTATTAAGGAGCCGCTGAGGTTCCGGAGGCTCCGGCTCCTAAGGCCTTGACCTGGTCAGCGATGGAGCTGGGGATGAGCACGTGATCAATCAGATGGACCACTCCGTTGGTGGCGCTCCTTTCTGTTCCAACATCGAAAGCGTCGTCGATCTCGTATCCAACTGCGTGAACAATGTGCCGTAAAATCATGTTCATGGTTTATAAATAAAATCTCAAATCTTACATTATAATTTTATCTAAGAAATCCCATGATCGTTGATTGAATAACTATGTTAATTCCATTAACGGGTGATTTATTAAATACCATACTCATAAAATACCATACCCACAAAATAACATGCTCACAAAATACCATACTCATAAAATACCATATTCCATAATACCATATTCACAAAATACCATATTCACAATATACCATACTTACAAAACACCATACTCACAACATACAATATTCACAAAATAACATCCTCACAAAATAGCATATTAACAAAATACCATACTTACAAAATAGCATATCCTCAATGTACCATACTCACAAAATACTATGCTTACAAAATACTATATTCGGGGAAGGACGTTAACTTTCATCATTGATACTC
This sequence comes from Lepetodrilus fucensis, assembly GCA_032361325.1. Classification (NCBI taxonomy): domain Eukaryota; kingdom Metazoa; phylum Mollusca; class Gastropoda; order Lepetellida; family Lepetodrilidae; genus Lepetodrilus; species Lepetodrilus fucensis. The sequence goes on along the minus strand of JAUTBV010145842.1, from coordinate 2,752 downwards.
ACAGAACAAAAACTTGTGGATCCTGATTTTGTCAGCTTCTTCAAATGTGTGGAGGTGGTCTGTGTGATAGCCTTGCTTGTACACGCTTCCGGGTATGACGTGGTACATGAGGACCTCTAAGGAACGAACGTGACAGTGTAATTAATAATTCATTGTGCGTAATGTAATGGGTAACAAGAAGAAGAATAACAACTGCGATGCTGGAATAGAGTGTGTATTAATATACCATTTTTACGATTGCACCATATGCTGTTGTTGTTTTCTCGTTTTCCCAGTACCCCCACTCACTCACCGACACCCGACCCCGTACCCCTACTCGTTCTCATTCCATTTATCCTCCCTCACTCTCATCTAACATCCCTCCCTCCCCCTCTCTCTCTCTATCTCTCTCCTTTCTCACTATACTAACTTTATCCACAACTCCTACTGATTACGTCGTTCAACTGTTACGTCATATACTGCTATGACGCAGTGTATGCTGCTACGCTAACAATGTATCCCGGTATTATATTTTAGCTGAACAATATCTACTCACGTTTCAAAAGGGCGGTATTCTGAATGAGTCCTTGCAGAACACCTTTTCCCAGGGCGGCGAAAGCTGCGTTCGTAGGAGCGAAGAAGGTGATTGGATGTTGATCTGGAACAGTCGTTTGGTCATGCAAATTCAAGCTTTCTAACATAATACAAAAGAGAGAAAGAGAAAGATAGAGAGCGGGCGACGAAAGAAAGAGCGCAGGAGAGAGAAAGAGAGACAAAGACGAAAAATAACAGACAGACAAATAAAAATTACATATCACGAGACAGATCTGGACAGAGAGAGAGAAAAAAATAGATAACAACATATCTCGTATCTCGAGACACAGCAAGAAATAAATAAAGATCATCTCTCTCTCTCTCTCTCTCTCTCTCTATATATATATATATATATATATATATATATATGAGAGAGAGAAAGAGAGAGAGAGAGAGACATGTAGGCAGACAGGCAGAGAGACAGACAAACAAACAAATGGCATATCACGAGATAGATCTGGAGAGAGAGAGAGAGAGAGAGAGAGAGAGAGAAACCAAAGAGAGATAACAACATATCTCGAGACGCAGAGAGTGTGTCTGTCAAAGTGTGGGGTCTGGGTCAAAGGCAAAGACAGACAGACAGAACCCGTTAGACAGTAATGGTTAAGTACCTAGTATAGCTACCAGTATAGATGTACATATATAGTAATACCTTGGAGGAAGAGATCGAGCCCTGCTGGAGCAATAGCAGTAGCCAGAGTAGTAAGGTTCTTGTCGGCCTTCACGATGCTCAGGACACTGCCCGGGGAAGGACGCATCACTTTGTTGATCAGGAACACCATGCCATTGCCCACTTTGGTGAAGGACGTTAGCCGCTGGCCCTGAGCTGTGTACCTCTGAGGAGAGAGCATTCGCTCCATTAAAGTCTGTCCCCTCTACTGTCGATCTTCTCTCTTGTTTTCTATATTTTAGTTTTAATAATTTTGATTTCGATTTTGATTTCGATTTTAATTTCGATTTCGATTTCGATTTCGATTTCGATTTCGATTTCGATTTCGATTACAATTTCAAGTTATCTTGCGATTAAAAGAAAACTATAGATATGGTAGTGTTCATTTAAGTAAACCTCGTGGGGGTTTTTCCAATTCATAAATCACACGTGTGCCATAGCCTAGTTTCCTTTTTATTTTCGTGAAAACAGACCCAAACCCTGGTAGATCCCAGACTATGCAATGACCCTTTAACCCTCTCCCTGCTGGATTAGGCACAGACACAGCTCTTTAGAACATCTCTGGTTGCTTTCAGCGTGGAGAGTGTTTTGGTATACATGAATAGAGATGCCTGTGGGTCTATTCTCGAAATGTTCTTACGAATGTATTAGCCTACAGTTCTTAAGAATGCTTATAGTATGACTACGAAAACCATTAACAGGCCCGCTTACCCCTACAACGTTATAATGGTTGATTCTGATCTTCTGCCCAGACATGGAGTCGATCTGGCGTTCATTGTAGAGGTCTTTGTAGGTGAAGTTGCCAGGGGCAACATGATATTTGATGAGAGCCTGAAGTTTGGTAGTGTCATTCAGAAGAGTCTGGTCGATCTTCGCGAACGCAGTGTTACTGGGTGCAAAGACGGTGTAGGGTCCTGGTAAATAATCAGACCATGGGTACCCGGTATGATAAAATGGTAATGCTAATGCTAACCTACCATTGTGTAAAGATGGTGTTGGGGCCTGGTAAATAAGCACAACATGGGTACCAGGTAGTATGCATCATTGAAACACAGGGCATTGTGACTACAAATAACCTCCGTCAAATATGCTTAGTGTAGTCATACTGGCCATACTGATAATGCTAACCTACCATTGTTAACTGCAACTTGGGTTGCAATGTCCCCATGGATTCGAGATGGTCAGGTGTGTGCACATTGACCCATTGACGGGAGGAATCATATTTGTAAAGCGAAATGTATCAATTTATCTTTTTACAATTCACAAAGTTGTATATAACTGATTCGGATATCTCAATGTTACATTAAACACAGTGATAACACTGCGGTGAAATCTGCATGCAAAACAGTTCTAACGTTCAACTTGAGATTAGTGGGGAAAAAACTGTTGGGTTCCGTTCCACAGAGCAGTTGTACCGCTACGAGAGTCGTAACTGTGCCCGTTGCACGACGCTCTTGTAGTGCTACAATAGTTGTAACTGGGCTCCCGCCACAATAGAAAGCGTTGACG